>OU015554.1:553284-783246 GCA_907165065.1 Caprimulgus europaeus | reverse complement strand
TCTGCCCTGGAATTTCCTGGAGGTACCCCTAGCTCCAGGGCGGAACCCTAATCCCATACCTGAAGTCTCTAGGAGTACCCCTAGTTCCGGGGTGAAACCCTAATTCCACCCTGGAAGTCCATGAGGGCACCTCTAGTTTCTTGGGGGAACCCTAATTCGCCCTGGAATTTCCTGGAGGTACCCCTAGCTCCAGGGCGGAACCCTAATCCCATACCTGAAGTCTCTAGGAGTACCCCTAGTTCCGGGGTGAAACCCTAATTCCACCCTGGAAGTCCATGAGGGCACCTCTAGTTTCTTGGGGGAACCCTAATTCTGCCCTGGAATTTCCTGGAGGTACCCCTAGCTCCAGGGCGGAACCCTAATCCCATACCTGAAGTCTCTAGGAGTACACCTAGTTCCGGGGTGAAACCCTAATTCCACCCTGGAAGTCCATGAGGGCACCTCTAGTTTCTTGGGGGAACCCTAATTCTGCCCTGGAATTTCCTGGAGGTACCCCTAGCTCCAGGGCGGAACCATAATCCCATACCTGAAGTCTCTAGGAGTACCCCTAGTTCCGGGGTGAAACCCTAATTCCACCCTGGAAGTCCATGAGGGCACCTCTAGTTTCTTGGGGGAACCCTAATTCTGCCCTGGAATTTCCTGGAGGTACCCCTAGCTCCAGGGCGGAACCTAATCCCATACCTGAAGTCTCTAGGAGTACCCCTAGTTCCGGGGTGAAACCCTAATTCCACCCTGGAAGTCCATGAGGGCACCTCTAGTTTCTGGGGGAACCCTAATTCTGCCCTGGAATTTCCTGGAGGTACCCCTAGCTCCAGGGCGGAACCCTAATCCCATACCTGAAGTCTCTAGGAGTACCCCTAGTTCCGGGGTGAAACCCTAATTCCACCCTGGAAGTCCATGAGGGCACCTCTAGTTTCTTGGGGGAACCCTAATTCTGCCCTGGAATTTCCTGGAGGTACCCCTAGCTCCAGGGCGGAACCCTATCCCATACCTGAAGTCTCTAGGAGTACCCCTAGTTCCGGGGTGAAACCCTAATTCCACCCTGGAAGTCCATGAGGGCACCTCTAGTTCTTGGGGGAACCCTAATTCTGCCCTGAATTTCCTGGAGGTACCCCTAGCTCCAGGGCGGAACCCTAATCCCATACCTGAAGTCTCTAGGAGTACCCCTAGTTCCGGGGTGAAACCCTAATTCCACCCTGGAAGTCCATGAGGGCACCTCTAGTTTCTTGGGGGAACCCTAATTCTGCCCTGGAATTTCCTGGAGGTACCCCTAGCTCCAGGGCGGAACCCTAATCCCATACCTGAAGTCTCTAGGAGTACCCCTAGTTCCGGGGTGAAACCCTAATTCCACCCTGGAAGTCCATGAGGGCACCTCTAGTTTCTTGGGGGAACCCTAATTCTGCCCTGGAATTTCCTGGAGGTACCCCTAGCTCCAGGGCGGAACCCTAATCCCATACCTGAAGTCTCTAGGAGTACCCCTAGTTCCGGGGTTGAAACCCTAATTCCACCCTGGAAGTCCATGAGGGCACCTCTAGTTTCTTGGGGGAACCCTAATTCTGCCCTGGAATTTCCTGGAGGTACCCCTAGCTCCAGGGCGGAACCCTAATCCCATACCTGAAGTCTCTAGGAGTACCCCTAGTTCCGGGGTGAAACCCTAATTCCACCCTGGAAGTCCATGAGGGCACCTCTAGTTTCTTGGGGGGAACCCTAATTCTGCCCTGGAATTTCCTGGAGGTACCCCTAGCTCCAGGGCGGAACCCTAATCCCATACCTGAAGTCTCTAGGAGTACCCCTAGTTCCGGGGTGAAACCCTAATTCCACCCTGGAAGTCCATGAGGGCACCTCTAGTTTCTTGGGGGAACCCTAATTCTGCCCTGGAATTTCCTGGAGGTACCCCTAGCTCCAGGGCGGAACCCTAATCCCATACCTGAAGTCTCTAGGAGTACCCCTAGTTCCGGGGTGAAACCCTAATTCCACCCTGGAAGTCCATGAGGGCACCTCTAGTTTCTTGGGGGAACCCTAATTCTGCCCTGGAATTTCCTGGAGGTACCTCTAGCTCCAGGGCGGAACCCTAATCCCATACCTGAAGTCTCTAGGAGTACCCCCTAGTTCCGGGGTGAAACCCTAATTCCACCCTGGAAGTCCATGAGGGCACCTCTAGTTTCTTGGGGGAACCCTAATTCTGCCCTGGAATTTCCTGGAGGTACCCCTAGCTCCAGGGCGGAACCCTAATCCCATACCTGAAGTCTCTAGGAGTACCCCTAGTTCCGGGGTGAAACCCTAATTCCACCCTGGAAGTCCATGAGGGCACCTCTAGTTTCTTGGGGGAACCCTAATTCTGCCCTGGAATTTCCTGGAGGTACCCCTAGCTCCAGGGCGGAACCCTAATCCCATACCTGAAGTCTCTAGGAGTACCCCTAGTTCCGGGGTGAAACCCTAACTCCACCCTGGAAGTCCATGAGGGCACCTCTAGTTTCTTGGGGGAACCCTAATTCTGCCCTGGAATTTCCTGAAGGTACCCCTAGCTCCAGGGCGGAACCCTAATCCCATACCTGAAGTCTCTAGGAGTACCCCTAGTTCCGGGGTGAAACCCTAATTCCACCCTGGAAGTCCATGAGGGCACCTCTAGTTTCTTGGGGGAACCCTAATTCTGCCCTGGAATTTCCTGGAGGTACCCCTAGCTCCCAGGGCGGAACCCTAATCCCATACCTGAAGTCTCTAGGAGTACCCCTAGTTCCGGGGTGAAACCCTAATTCCACCTTGGAAGTCCATGAGGGCACCTCTAGTTTCTTGGGGGAACCCTGATTCTGCCCTGGAATTTCCTGGAGGTACCCCTAGCTCCAGGGCGGAACCCTAATCCCATACCTGAAGTCTCTAGGAGTACCCCTAGTTCCAGGGTGAAACCCTAATTCCACCCTGGAAGTCCATGAGGGCACCTATAGTTTCTTGGGGGAACCCTAATTCTGCCCTGGAATTTCCTGGAGGTACCTCTAGCTCCAGGGCGGAACCCTAATCCCATACCTGAAGTCTCTAGGAGTACCCCTAGTTCCGGGGGGTGAAACCCTAATTCCACCCTGGAAGTCCATGAGGGCACCTCTAGTTTCTTGGGGGAACCCTAATTCTGCCCTGGAATTTCCTGGAGGTACCCCTAGCTCCAGGGCGGAACCCTAATCCCATACCTGAAGTCTCTAGCAGTACCCCTAGTTCCGGGGTGAAACCCTAATTCCACCCTGGAAGTCCATGAGGGCACCTCTAGTTTCTTGGGGGAACCCTAATTCTGCCCTGGAATTTCCTGGAGGTACCCCTAGTTCCAGGGCGGAACCCTAATCCCATACCTGAAGTCTCTAGGAGTACCCCTAGTTCCGGGGTGAAACCCTAATTCCACCCTGGAAGTCCATGAGGGCACCTCTAGTTTCTTGGGGGAACCCTAATTCTGCCCTGGAATTTCCTGGAGGTACCCCTAGCTCCAGGGCGGAACCCTAATCCCATACCTGAAGTCACTAGGAGTACCCCTAGTTCCGGGGTGAAACCCTAATTCCACCCTGGAAGTCCATGAGGGCACCTCTAGTTTCTTGGGGGAACCCTAATTCTGCCCTGGAATTTCCTGGAGGTACCCCTAGCTCCAGGGCGGAACCCTAATCCCATACCTGAAGTCTCTAGCAGTACCCCTAGTTCCGGGGTGAAACCCTAATTCCACCCTGGAAGTCCATGAGGGTACCTCTAGTTTCTTGGGGGAACCCTAATTCTGCCCTGGAATTTCCTGGAGGTACCCCTAGCTCCAGGGCGGAACCCTAATCCCATACCTGAAGTCTCTAGGAGTACCCCTAGTTCCGGGGTGAAACCTTAATTCCACCTTGGAAGTCCATGAGGGCACCTCTAGTTTCTTGGGGGAACCCTGATTCTGCCCTGGAATTTCCTGGAGGTACCCCTAGCTCCAGGGCGGAACCCTAATCCCATACCTGAAGTCTCTAGGAGTACCCCTAGTTCCAGGGTGAAACCCTAATTCCACCCTGGAAGTCCATGAGGGCACCTATAGTTTCTTGGGGGAACCCTAATTCTGCCCTGGAATTTCCTGGAGGTACCTCTAGCTCCAGGGCGGAACCCTAATCCCATGCCTGAAGTCTCTAGGAGTACCCCTAGTTCCGGGGTGAAACCCTAATTCCACCCTGGAAGTCCATGAGGGCACCTCTAGTTTCTTGGGGGAACCCTAATTCTGCCCTGGAATTTCCTGGAGGTACCCCTAGCTCCAGGGCGGAACCCTAATCCCATACCTGAAGTCTCTAGGAGTACCCCTAGTTCCGGGGTGAAACCCTAATTCCACCCTGGAAGTCCATGAGGGCACCTCTAGTTTCTTTGGGGAACCCTAATTCTGCCCTGGAATTTCCTGGAGGTACCCCTAGCTCCAGGGCGGAACCCTAATCCCATACCTGAAGTCTCTAGCAGTACCCCTAGTTCCGGGGTGAAACCCTAATTCCAACCTGGAAGTCCATGAGGGCACCTCTAGTTTCTTGGGGGAACCCTAATTCTGCCCTGGAATTTCCTGGAGGTACCCCTAGCTCCAGGGCGGAACCCTAATCCCATACCTGAAGTCTCTAGGAGTACCCCTAGTTCTGGGGTGAAACCCTAATTCCACCCTGGAAGTCCATGAGGGCACCTCTAGTTTCTTGGGGGAACCCTAATTCTGCCCTGGAATTTCCTGGAGGTACCTCTAGCTCCAGGGCGGAACCCTAATCCCATACCTGAAGTCTCTAGGAGTACCCCTAGTTCCGGGGTGAAACCCTGATTCCACCCTGGAAGTCCATGAGGGCACCTCTAGTTTCTTGGGGGAACCCTAATTCTGCCCTGGAATTTCCTGGAGGTACCCATAGCTCCAGGGCGGAACCCTAATCCCATACCTGAAGTCTCTAGCAGTACCCCTAGTTCCGGGGTGAAACCCTAATTCCACCCTGGAAGTCCATGAGGGCACCTCTAGTTTCTTGGGGGAACCCTAATTCTGCCCTGGAATTTCCTGGAGGTACCCCTAGCTCCAGGGCGGAACCCTAATCCCATAACTGAAGTCTCTAGGAGTACCCCTAGTTCCGGGGTGAAACCCTAATTCCACCCTGGAAGTCCATGAGGGCACCTCTAGTTTCTTGGGGGAACCCTAATTCTGCCCTGGAATTTCCTGGAGGTACCCCTAGCTCCAGGGCGGAACCCTAATCCCATACCTGAAGTCTCTAGCAGTACCCCTAGTTCCGGGGTGAAACCCTAACTCCACCCTGGAAGTCCATGAGGGCACCTCTAGTTTCTTGGGGGAACCCTAATTCTGCCCTGGAATTTCCTGGAGGTACCCCTAGCTCCAGGGCGGAACCCTAATCCCATACCTGAAGTCTCTAGGAGTACCCCTAGTTCCGGGGTGAAACCCTAATTCCACCCTGGAAGTCCATGAGGGCACCTCTAGTTTCTTGGGGGAACCCTAATTCTGCCCTGGAATTTCCTGGAGGTACCCCTAGCTCCAGGGCGGAACCCTAATCCCATACCTGAAGTCTCTAGGAGTACCCCTAGTTCCGGGGTGAAACCCTAATTCCACCTTGGAAGTCCATGAGGGCACCTCTAGTTTCTTGGGGGAACCCTGATTCTGCCCTGGAATTTCCTGGAGGTACCCCTAGCTCCAGGGCGGAACCCTAATCCCATACCTGAAGTCTCTAGGAGTACCCCTAGTTCCAGGGTGAAACCCTAATTCCACCCTGGAAGTCCATGAGGGCACCTATAGTTTCTTGGGGGAACCCTAATTCTGCCCTGGAATTTCCTGGAGGTACCCCTAGCTCCAGGGCGGAACCCTAATCCCATGCCTGAAGTCTCTAGGAGTACCCCTAGTTCCGGGGTGAAACCCTAATTCCACCCTGGAAGTCCATGAGGGCACCTCTAGTTTCTTGGGGGAACCCTAATTCTGCCCTGGAATTTCCTGGAGGTACCCCTAGCTCCAGGGCGGAACCCTAATCCCATACCTGAAGTCTCTAGCAGTACCCCTAGTTCCGGGGTGAAACCCTAATTCCACCCTGGAAGTCCATGAGGGCACCTCTAGTTTCTTGGGGGAACCCTAATTCTGCCCTGGAATTTCCTGGAGGTACCCCTAGTTCCAGGGCGGAACCCTAATCCCATACCTGAAGTCACTAGGAGTACCCCTAGTTCCGGGGTGAAACCTTAATTCCACCCTGGAAGTCCATGAGGGCACCTCTAGTTTCTTTGGGGAACCCTGATTCTGCCCTGGAATTTCCTGGAGGTACCCCTAGCTCCAGGGCGGAACCCTAATCCCATACCTGAAGTCTCTAGCAGTACCCCTAGTTCCGGGGTGAAACCCTAATTCCAACCTGGAAGTCCATGAGGGCACCTCTAGTTTCTTGGGGGAACCCTAATTCTGCCCTGGAATTTCCTGGAGGTACCCCTAGCTCCAGGGCGGAACCCTAATCCCATACCTGAAGTCTCTAGGAGTACCCCTAGTTCTGGGGTGAAACCCTAATTCCACCCTGGAAGTCCATGAGGGCACCTCTAGTTTCTTGGGGGAACCCTAATTCTGCCCTGGAATTTCCTGGAGGTACCTCTAGCTCCAGGGCGGAACCCTAATCCCATACCTGAAGTCTCTAGGAGTACCCCTAGTTCCGTGGTGAAACCCTGATTCCACCCTGGAAGTCCATGAGGGCACCTCTAGTTTCTTGGGGGAACCCTAATTCTGCCCTGGAATTTCCTGGAGGTACCCCTAGCTCCAGGGCGGAACCCTAATCCCATACCTGAAGTCTCTAGCAGTACCCCTAGTTCCGGGGTGAAACCCTAATTCCAACCTGGAAGTCCATGAGGGCACCTCTAGTTTCTTGGGGGAACCCTAATTCTGCCCTGGAATTTCCTGGAGGTACCCCTAGCTCCAGGGCAGAACCCTAATCCCATACCTGAAGTCTCTAGGAGTACCCCTAGTTCCGGGGTGAAACCCTAATTCCACCCTGGAAGTCCATGAGGGCACCTCTAGTTTCTTGGGGGAACCCTAATTCTGCCCTGGAATTTCCTGGAGGTACCTCTAGCTCCAGGGCGGAACCCTAATCCCATACCTGAAGTCTCTAGGAGTACCCCTAGTTCCGGGGTGAAACCCTGATTCCACCCTGGAAGTCCATGAGGGCACCTCTAGTTTCTTGGGGGAACCCTAATTCTGCCCTGGAATTTCCTGGAGGTACCCATAGCTCCAGGGCGGAACCCTAATCCCATACCTGAAGTCTCTAGCAGTACCCCTAGTTCCGGGGTGAAACCCTAATTCCACCTTGGAAGTCCATGAGGGCACCTCTAGTTTCTTGGGGGAACCCTAATTCTGCCCTGGAATTTCCTGGAGGTACCCCTAGTTCCAGGGCGGAACCCTAATCCCATACCTGAAGTCTCTAGGAGTACCCCTAGTTCCGGGGTGAAACCCTAACTCCACCCTGGAAGTCCATGAGGGCACCTCTAGTTTCTTGGGGGAACCCTAATTCTGCCCTGGAATTTCCTGGAGGTACCCCTAGCTCCAGGGCGGAACCCTAATCCCATACCTGAAGTCTCTAGCAGTACCCCTAGTTCCGGGGTGAAACCCTAATTCCACCCTGGAAGTCCATGAGGGCACCTCTAGTTTCTTGGGGGAACCCTAATTCTGCCCTGGAATTTCCTGGAGGTACCCCTAGCTCCAGGGCGGAACCCTAATCCCATACCTGAAGTCTCTAGGAGTACCCCTAGTTCCGGGGTGAAACCCTAATTCCACCCTGGAAGTCCATGAGGGCACCTCTAGTTTCTTGGGGGAACCCTGATTCTGCCCTGGAATTTCCTGGAGGTACCCCTAGCTCCAGGGCGGAACCCTAATCCCATACCTGAAGTCTCTAGCAGTACCCCTAGTTCCGGGGTGAAACCCTAATTCCACCCTGGAAGTCCATGAGGGCACCTCTAGTTTCTTGGGGGAACCCTAATTCTGCCCTGGAGTTTCCTGGAGGTACCCCTAGCTCCAAGGCGGAACCCTAATCCCATACCTGAAGTCTCTAGGAGTACCCCTAGTTCCGGGGTGAAACCCTAATTCCACCCTGGAAGTCCATGAGGGCACCTCTAGTTTCTTGGGGGAACCCTAATTCTGCCCTGGAATTTCCTGGAGGTACCCCTAGCTCCAGGGCGGAACCCTAATCCCATACCTGAAGTCTCTAGGAGTACCCCTAGTTCCGGGGTGAAACCCTAATTCCACCCTGGAAGTCCATGAGGGCACCTCTAGTTTCTTGGGGGAACCCTGATTCTGCCCTGGAATTTCCTGGAGGTACCCCTAGCTCCAGGGCGGAACCCTAATCCCATACCTGAAGTCTCTAGGAGTACCCCTAGTTCCGGGGTGAAACCCTGATTCCACCCTGGAAGTCCATGAGGGCACCTCTAGTTTCTTGGGGGAACCCTAATTCTGCCCTGGAATTTCCTGGAGGTACCCCTAGCTCCAGGGCGGAACCCTAATCCCATACCTGAAGTCTCTAGGAGTACCCCTAGTTCTGGGGTGAAACCCTAATTCCACCCTGGAAGTCCATGAGGGCACCTCTAGTTTCTTGGGGGAACCCTAATTCTGCCCTGGAATTTCCTGGAGGTACCTCTAGCTCCAGGGCGGAACCCTAATCCCATACCTGAAGTCTCTAGGAGTACCCCTAGTTCCGGGGTGAAACCCTAATTCCACCCTGGAAGTCCATGAGGGCACCTCTAGTTTCTTGGGGGAACCCTAATTCTGCCCTGGAATTTCCTGGAGGTACCCCTAGCTCCAGGGCGGAACCCTAATCCCATACCTGAAGTCTCTAGGAGTACCCCTAGTTCCGGGGTGAAACCCTAATTCCACCTTGGAAGTCCATGAGGGCACCTCTAGTTTCTTGGGGGAACCCTGATTCTGCCCTGGAATTTCCTGGAGGTACCCCTAGCTCCAGGGCGGAACCCTAATCCCATACCTGAAGTCTCTAGCAGTACCCCTAGTTCCGGGGTGAAACCCTAATTCCACCCTGGAAGTCCATGAGGGCACCTCTAGTTTCTTGGGGGAACCCTAATTCTGCCCTGGAATTTCCTGGAGGTACCTCTAGCTCCAGGGCGGAACCCTAATCCCATACCTGAAGTCTCTAGGAGTACCCCTAGTTCCGGGGTGAAACCCTAATTCCACCCTGGAAGTCCATGAGGGCACCTCTAGTTTCTTGGGGGAACCCTAATTCTGCCCTGGAATTTCCTGGAGGTACCCCTAGCTCCAGGGCGGAACCCTAATCCCATACCTGAAGTCTCTAGGAGTACCCCTAGTTCCAGGGTGAAACCCTAATTCCACCCTGGAAGTCCATGAGGGCACCTCTAGTTTCTTGGGGGAACCCTAATTATGCCCTGGAATTTCCTGGAGGTACCCCTAGCTCCAGGGCGGAACCCTAATCCCATACCTGAAGTCTCTAGGAGTACCCCTAGTTCCGGGGTGAAACCCTAATTCCACCTTGGAAGTCCATGAGGGCACCTCTAGTTTCTTGGGGGAACCCTGATTCTGCCCTGGAATTTCCTGGAGGTACCCCTAGCTCCAGGGCGGAACCCTAATCCCATACCTGAAGTCTCTAGCAGTACCCCTAGTTCCGGGGTGAAACCCTAATTCCACCCTGGAAGTCCATGAGGGCACCTCTAGTTTCTTGGGGGAACCCTAATTCTGCCCTGGAATTTCCTGGAGGTACCTCTAGCTCCAGGGCGGAACCCTAATCCCATACCTGAAGTCTCTAGGAGTACCCCTAGTTCCGGGGTGAAACCCTAATTCCACCCTGGAAGTCCATGAGGGCACCTCTAGTTTCTTGGGGGAACCCTAATTCTGCCCTGGAATTTCCTGGAGGTACCCCTAGCTCCAGGGCGGAACCCTAATCCCATACCTGAAGTCTCTAGGAGTACCCCTAGTTCCGGGGTGAAACCCTAATTCCACCCTGGAAATCCATGAGGGCACCTCTAGTTTCTTGGGGGAACCCTAATTCTGCCCTGGAATTTCCTGGAGGTACCCCTAGCTCCAGGGCGGAACCCTAATCCCATACCTGAAGTCTCTAGGAGTACCCCTAGTTCCGGGGTGAAACCCTAATTCCACCCTGGAAGTCCATGAGGGCACCTCTAGTTTCTTGGGGGAACCCTAATTCTGCCCTGGAATTTCCTGGAGGTACCCCTAGCTCCAGGGCGGAACCCTAATCCCATACCTGAAGTCTCTAGCAGTACCCCTAGTTCCGGGGTGAAACCCTAATTCCACCCTGGAAGTCCATGAGGGCACCTCTAGTTTCTTGGGGGAACCCTAATTCTGCCCTGGAGTTTCCTGGAGGTACCCCTAGCTCCAAGGCGGAACCCTAATCCCATACCTGAAGTCTCTAGGAGTACCCCTAGTTCCGGGGTGAAACCCTAATTCCACCCTGGAAGTCCATGAGAGCACCTCTAGTTTCTTGGGGGAACCCTAATTATGCCCTGGAATTTCCTGGAGGTACCCCTAGCTCCAAGGCGGAACCCTAATCCCATACCTGAAGTCTCTAGGAGTACCCCTAGTTCCGGGGTGAAACCCTAATTCCACCCTGGAAGTCCATGAGGGCACCTCTAGTTTCTTGGGGGAACCCTGATTCTGCCCTGGAATTTCCTGGAGGTACCCCTAGCTCCAGGGCGGAACCCTAATCCCATACCTGAAGTCTCTAGGAGTACCCCTAGTTCCGGGGTGAAAGCCTCATTCCACCCTGGAAGTCCATGAGGGCACCTCTAGTTTCTTGGGGGAACCCTAATTCTGCCCTGGAATTTCCTGGAGGTACCCCTAGCTCCAGGGCGGAACCCTAATCCCATACCTGAAGTCTCTAGGAGTACCCCTAGTTCCGGGGTGAAACCCTAATTCCACCCTGGAAGTCCATGAGGGCACCTCTAGTTTCTTGGGGGAACCCTAATTCTGCCCTGGAATTTCCTGGAGGTACCTCTAGCTCCAGGGCGGAACCCTAATCCCATACCTGAAGTCTCTAGGAGTACCCCTAGTTCCGGGGTGAAACCCTAATTCCACCCTGGAAGTCCATGAGGGCACCTCTAGTTTCTTGGGGGAACCCTAATTCTGCCCTGGAATTTCCTGGAGGTACCCCTAGCTCCAGGGCGGAACCCTAATCCCATACCTGAAGTCTCTAGGAGTACCCCTAGTTCCGGGGTGAAACCCTAATTCCACCCTGGAAGTCCATGAGGGCACCTCTAGTTTCTTGGGGGAACCCTAATTATGCCCTGGAATTTCCTGGAGGTACCCCTAGCTCCAGGGCGGAACCCTAATCCCATACCTGAAGTCTCTAGGAGTACCCCTAGTTCCGGGGTGAAACCCTAATTCCACCCTGGAAGTCCATGAGGGCACCTCTAGTTTCTTGGGGGAACCCTGATTCTGCCCTGGAATTTCCTGGAGGTACCCCTAGCTCCAGGGCGGAACCCTAATCCCATACCTGAAGTCTCTAGCAGTACCCCTAGTTCCGGGGTGAAACCCTGATTCCACCCTGGAAGTCCATGAGGGCACCTCTAGTTTCTTGGGGGAACCCTAATTCTGCCCTGGAATTTCCTGGAGGTACCCCTAGCTCCAGGGCGGAACCCTAATCCCATACCTGAAGTCTCTAGGAGTACCCCTAGTTCCAGGGTGAAACCCTAATTCCACCCTGGAAGTCCATGAGGGCACCTCTAGTTTCTTGGGGGAACCCTAATTATGCCCTGGAATTTCCTGGAGGTACCCCTAGCTCCAAGGCGGAACCCTAATCCCATACCTGAAGTCTCTAGGAGTACCCCTAGTTCCGGGGTGAAACCCTAATTCCACCCTGGAAGTCCATGAGGGCACCTCTAGTTTCTTGGGGGAACCCTGATTCTGCCCTGGAATTTCCTGGAGGTACCCCTAGCTCCAGGGCGGAACCCTAATCCCATACCTGAAGTCTCTAGGAGTACCCCTAGTTCCGGGGTGAAAGCCTCATTCCACCCTGGAAGTCCATGAGGGCACCTCTAGTTTCTTGGGGGAACCCTAATTCTGCCCTGGAATTTCCTGGAGGTACCCCTAGCTCCAGGGCGGAACCCTAATCCCATACCTGAAGTCTCTAGGAGTACCCCTAGTTCCGGGGTGAAACCCTAATTCCACCCTGGAAGTCCATGAGGGCACCTCTAGTTTCTTGGGGGAACCCTAATTCTGCCCTGGAATTTCCTGGAGGTACCTCTAGCTCCAGGGCGGAACCCTAATCCCATACCTGAAGTCTCTAGGAGTACCCCTAGTTCCGGGGTGAAACCCTAATTCCACCCTGGAAGTCCATGAGGGCACCTCTAGTTTCTTGGGGGAACCCTAATTCTGCCCTGGAATTTCCTGGAGGTACCCCTAGCTCCAGGGCGGAACCCTAATCCCATACCTGAAGTCTCTAGGAGTACCCCTAGTTCCGGGGTGAAACCCTAATTCCACCCTGGAAGTCCATGAGGGCACCTCTAGTTTCTTGGGGGAACCCTAATTATGCCCTGGAATTTCCTGGAGGTACCCCTAGCTCCAGGGCGGAACCCTAATCCCATACCTGAAGTCTCTAGGAGTACCCCTAGTTCCGGGGTGAAACCCTAATTCCACCCTGGAAGTCCATGAGGGCACCTCTAGTTTCTTGGGGGAACCCTGATTCTGCCCTGGAATTTCCTGGAGGTACCCCTAGCTCCAGGGCGGAACCCTAATCCCATACCTGAAGTCTCTAGCAGTACCCCTAGTTCCGGGGTGAAACCCTGATTCCACCCTGGAAGTCCATGAGGGCACCTCTAGTTTCTTGGGGGAACCCTAATTCTGCCCTGGAATTTCCTGGAGGTACCCCTAGCTCCAGGGCGGAACCCTAATCCCATACCTGAAGTCTCTAGGAGTACCCCTAGTTCCAGGGTGAAACCCTAATTCCACCCTGGAAGTCCATGAGGGCACCTCTAGTTTCTTGGGGGAACCCTAATTCTGCCCTGGAATTTCCTGGAGGTACCTCTAGCTCCAGGGCGGAACCCTAATCCCATACCTGAAGTCTCTAGGAGTACCCCTAGTTCCGGGGTGAAACCCTAATTCCACCCTGGAAGTCCATGAGGGCACCTCTAGTTTCTTGGGGGAACCCTAATTCTGCCCTGGAATTTCCTGGAGGTACCCCTAGCTCCAGGGCGGAACCCTAATCCCATACCTGAAGTCTCTAGGAGTACCCCTAGTTCCGGGGTGAAACCCTAATTCCACCCTGGAAGTCCATGAGGGCACCTCTAGTTTCTTGGGGGAACCCTAATTATGCCCTGGAATTTCCTGGAGGTACCCCTAGGTCCAGGGCGGAACCCTAATCCCATACCTGAAGTCTCTAGGAGTACCCCTAGTTCCGGGGTGAAACCCTAATTCCACCTTGGAAGTCCATGAGGGCACCTCTAGTTTCTTGGAG
The DNA here is from genome assembly GCA_907165065.1 of Caprimulgus europaeus. Next base: position 769,840 of record OU015554.1, on the reverse strand, counting down.
GAACCCTGATTCTGCCCTGGAATTTCCTGGAGGTACCCCTAGCTCCAGGGCGGAACCCTAATCCCATACCTGAAGTCTCTAGCAGTACCCCTAGTTCCGGGGTGAAACCCTAATTCCACCCTGGAAGTCCATGAGGGCACCTCTAGTTTCTTGGGGGAACCCTAATTCTGCCCTGGAATTTCCTGGAGGTACCTCTAGCTCCAGGGCGGAACCCTAATCCCATACCTGAAGTCTCTAGGAGTACCCCTAGTTCCGGGGTGAAACCCTAATTCCACCCTGGAAGTCCATGAGGGCACCTCTAGTTTCTTGGGGGAACCCTAATTCTGCCCTGGAATTTCCTGGAGGTACCCCTAGCTCCAGGGCGGAACCCTAATCCCATACCTGAAGTCTCTAGGAGTACCCCTAGTTCCGGGGTGAAACCCTAATTCCACCCTGGAAGTCCATGAGGGCACCTCTAGTTTCTTGGGGGAACCCTAATTCTGCCCTGGAATTTCCTGGAGGTACCCCTAGCTCCAGGGCGGAACCCTAATCCCATACCTGAAGTCTCTAGCAGTACCCCTAGTTCCGGGGTGAAACCCTAATTCCACCCTGGAAGTCCATGAGGGCACCTCTAGTTTCTTGGGGGAACCCTAATTCTGCCCTGGAGTTTCCTGGAGGTACCCCTAGCTCCAGGGCGGAACCCTAATCCCATACCTGAAGTCTCTAGGAGTACCCCTAGTTCCGGGGTGAAACCCTAATTCCACCCTGGAAGTCCATGAGGGCACCTCTAGTTTCTTGGGGGAACCCTAATTCTGCCCTGGAATTTCCTGGAGGTACCCCTAGCTCCAGGGCGGAACCCTAATCCCATACCTGAAGTCTCTAGGAGTACCCCTAGTTCCGGGGTGAAACCCTAATTCCACCCTGGAAGTCCATGAGGGCACCTCTAGTTTCTTGGGGGAACCCTAATTCTGCCCTGGAATTTCCTGGAGGTACCCCTAGGTCCAGGGCGGAACCCTAATCCCATACCTGAAGTCTCTAGGAGTACCCCTAGTTCCGGGGTGAAACCCTAATTCCACCCTGGAAGTCCATGAGGGCACCTCTAGTTTCTTGGGGGAACCATAATTCTGCCCTGGAATTTCCTGGAGGTACCCCTAGCTCCAGGGCGGAACCCTAATCCCATACCCGAAGTCTCTAGGAGTACCCCTAGTTCCAGGGTGAAACCCTAATTCCACCCTGGAAGTCCATGAGGGCACCTCTAGTTTCTTGGGGGAACCCTAATTCTGCCCTGGAATTTCCTGGAGGTACCCCTAGCTCCAGGGCGGAACCCTAATCCCATGCCTGAAGTCTCTAGGAGTACCCCTAGTTCCGGGGTGAAACCCTAATTCCACCCTGGAAGTCCATGAGGGCACCTCTAGTTTCTTGGGGGAACCCTAATTCTGCCCTGGAATTTCCTGGAGGTACCCCTAGCTCCAGGGCGGAACCCTAATCCCATACCTGAAGTCTCTAGGAGTACCCCTAGTTCCGGGGTGAAACCCTAATTCCACCCTGGAAGTCCATGAGGGCACCTCTAGTTTCTTGGGGGAACCCTAATTCTGCCCTGGAATTTCCTGGAGGTACCCCTAGGTCCAGGGCGGAACCCTAATCCCATACCTGAAGTCTCTAGGAGTACCCCTAGTTCCGGGGTGAAACCCTAATTCCACCCTGGAAGTCCATGAGGGCACCTCTAGTTTCTTGGGGGAACCCTAATTCTGCCCTGGAATTTCCTGGAGGTACCCCTAGCTCCAGGGCGGAACCCTAATCCCATACCTGAAGTCTCTAGGAGTACCCCTAGTTCCGGGGTGAAACCCTAATTCCACCCTGGAAGTCCATGAGGGCACCTCTAGTTTCTTGGGGGAACCCTAATTCTGCCCTGGAATTTCCTGGAGGTACCCCTAGCTCCAGGGCGGAACCCTAATCCCATACCTGAAGTCTCTAGGAGTACCCCTAGTTCCGGGGTGAAACCCTAATTCCACCCTGGAAGACCATGAGGGCACCTCTAGTTTCTTGGGGGAACCCTAATTCTGCCCTGGAATTTCCTGGAGGTACCCCTAGCTCCAGGGCGGAACCCTAATCCCATACCTGAAGTCTCTAGGAGTACCCCTAGTTCTGGGGTGAAACCCTAATTCCACCCTGGAAGTCCATGAGGGCACCTCTAGTTTCTTGGGGGAACCCTGATTCTGCCCTGGAATTTCCTGGAGGTACCCCTAGCTCCAGGGCGGAACCCTAATCCCATACCTGAAGTCTCTAGGAGTACCCCTAGTTCCGGGGTGAAACCCTAACTCCACCCTGGAAGTCCATGAGGGCACCTCTAGTTTCTTGGGGGAACCCTAATTCTGCCCTGGAATTTCCTGGAGGTACCCCTAGCTCCAGGGCGGAACCCTAATCCCATACCTGAAGTCTCTAGGAGTACCCCTAGTTCCGGGGTGAAACCCTAATTCCACCCTGGAAGTCCATGAGGGCACCTCTAGTTTCTTGGGGGAACCCTAATTCTGCCCTGGAATTTCCTGGAGGTACCCCTAGCTCCAGGGCGGAACCCTAATCCCATACCTGAAGTCTCTAGCAGTACCCCTAGTTCCGGGGTGAAACCCTAATTCCACCCTGGAAGTCCATGAGGGCACCTCTAGTTTCTTGGGGGAACCCTAATTCTGCCCTGGAATTTCCTGGAGGTACCTCTAGCTCCAGGGCGGAACCCTAATCCCATGCCTGAAGTCTCTAGGAGTACCCCTAGTTCCGGGGTGAAACCCTAATTCCACCCTGGAAGTCCATGAGGGCACCTCTAGTTTCTTGGGGGAACCCTAATTCTGCCCTGGAATTTCCTGGAGGTACCCCTAGCTCCAGGGCGGAACCCTAATCCCATACCTGAAGTCTCTAGGAGTACCCCTAGTTCCGGGGTGAAACCCTAATTCCACCCTGGAAGTCCATGAGGGCACCTCTAGTTTCTTGGGGGAACCCTAATTCTGCCCTGGAATTTCCTGGAGGTACCCCTAGCTCCAGGGCGGAACCCTAATCCCATACCTGAAGTCTCTAGGAGTACCCCTAGTTCCGGGGTGAAACCCTACTTCCACCCTGGAAGTCCATGAGGGCACCTCTAGTTTCTTGGGGGAACCCTAATTCTGCCCTGGAATTTCCTGGAGGTACCCCTAGCTCCAGGGCGGAACCCTAATCCCATACCTGAAGTCTCTAGGAGTACCCCTAGTTCCGGGGTGAAACCCTAATTCCACCCTGGAAGTCCATGAGGGCACCTCTAGTTTCTTGGGGGAACCCTAATTCTGCCCTGGAATTTCCTGGAGGTACCCCTAGCTCCAGGGCGGAACCCTAATCCCATACCTGAAGTCTCTAGGAGTACCCCTAGTTCTGGGGTGAAACCCTAATTCCACCCTGGAAGTCCATGAGGGCACCTCTAGTTTCTTGGGGGAACCCTAATTCTGCCCTGGAATTTCCTGGAGGTACCCCTAGCTCCAGGGCGGAACCCTAATCCCATACCTGAAGTCTCTAGGAGTACCCCTAGTTCCGGGGTGAAACCCTAATTCCACCCTGGAAGTCCATGAGGGCACCTCTAGTTTCTTGGGGGAACCCTGATTCTGCCCTGGAATTTCCTGGAGGTACCCCTAGCTCCAGGGCGGAACCCTAATCCCATACCTGAAGTCTCTCGGAGTACCCCTAGTTCCGGGGTGAAACCCTAATTCCACCTTGGAAGTCCATGAGGGCACCTCTAGTTTCTTGGGGGAACCCTAATTCTGCCCTGGAATTTCCTGGAGGTTCCCCTAGCTCCAGGGCGGAACCCTAATCCCATGCCTGAAGTCTCTAGGAGTACCCCTAGTTCCGGGGTGAAACCCTAATTCCACCCTGGAAGTCCATGAGGGCACCTCTAGTTTCTTGGGGGAACCCTGATTCTGCCCTGGAATTTCCTGGAGGTACCCCTAGCTCCAGGGCGGAACCCTAATCCCATACCTGAATTCTCTAGGAGTACCCCTAGTTCCGGGGTGAAACCCTAATTCCACCCTGGAAGTCCATGAGGGCACCTCTAGTTTCTTGGGGGAACCCTAATTCTGCCCTGGAATTTCCTGGAGGTACCCCTAGCTCCAGGGCGGAACCCTAATCCCATACCTGAAGTCTCTAGGAGTACCCCTAGTTCCGGGGTGAAACCCTAATTCCACCCTGGAAGTCCATGAGGGCACCTCTAGTTTCTTGGGGGAACCCTAATTCTGCCCTGGAATTTCCTGGAGGTACCCCTAGCTCTAGGGCGGAACCCTAATCCCATACCTGAAGTCTCTAGCAGTACCCCTAGTTCCGGGGTGAAACCCTAATTCCACCCTGGAAGTCCATGAGGGCACCTCTAGTTTCTTGGGGGAACCCTAATTCTGCCCTGGAATTTCCTGGAGGTACCCCTAGCTCCAGGGCGGAACCCTAATCCCATACCTGAAGTCTCTAGGAGTACCCCTAGTTCCGGGGTGAAACCCTAATTCCACCTTGGAAGTCCATGAGGGCACCTCTAGTTTCTTGGGGGAACCCTGATTCTGCCCTGGAATTTCCTGGAGGTACCCCTAGCTCCAGGGCGGAACCCTAATCCCATACCTGAAGTCTCTAGGAGTACCCCTAGTTCCAGGGTGAAACCCTAATTCCACCCTGGAAGTCCATGAGGGCACCTATAGTTTCTTGGGGGAACCCTAATTCTGCCCTGGAATTTCCTGGAGGTACCTCTAGCTCCAGGGCGGAACCCTAATCCCATGCCTGAAGTCTCTAGGAGTACCCCTAGTTCCGGGGTGAAACCCTAATTCCACCCTGGAAGTCCATGAGGGCACCTCTAGTTTCTTGGGGGAACCCTAATTCTGCCCTGGAATTTCCTGGAGGTACCCCTAGCTCCAGGGCGGAACCCTAATCCCATACCTGAAGTCTCTAGCAGTACCCCTAGTTCCGGGGTGAAACCCTAATTCCACCCTGGAAGTCCATGAGGGCACCTCTAGTTTCTTGGGGGAACCCTAATTCTGCCCTGGAATTTCCTGGAGGTACCCCTAGTTCCAGGGCGGAACCCTAATCCCATACCTGAAGTCTCTAGGAGTACCCCTAGTTCCGGGGTGAAACCCTAACTCCACCCTGGAAGTCCATGAGGGCACCTCTAGTTTCTTGGGGGAACCCTAATTCTGCCCTGGAATTTCCTGGAGGTACCCCTAGCTCCAGGGCGGAACCCTAATCCCATACCTGAAGTCTCTAGGAGTACCCCTAGTTCCGGGGTGAAACCCTAATTCCACCCTGGAAGTCCATGAGGGCACCTCTAGTTTCTTGGGGGAACCCTAATTCTGCCCTGGAATTTCCTGGAGGTACCCCTAGCTCCAGGGCGGAACCCTAATCCCATACCTGAAGTCTCTAGCAGTACCCCTAGTTCCGGGGTGAAACCCTAATTCCACCCTGGAAGTCCATGAGGGCACCTCTAGTTTCTTGGGGGAACCCTAATTCTGCCCTGGAATTTCCTGGAGGTACCCCTAGCTCCAGGGCGGAACCCTAATCCCATACCTGAAGTCTCTAGCAGTACCCCTAGTTCCGGGGTGAAACCCTAATTCCACCCTGGAAGTCCATGAGGGCACCTCTAGTTTCTTGGGGGAACCCTAATTCTGCCCTGGAATTTCCTGGAGGTACCCATAGCTCCAGGGCGGAACCCTAATCCCATACCTGAAGTCTCTAGCAGTACCCCTAGTTCCGGGGTGAAACCCTAATTCCACCCTGGAAGTCCATGAGGGCACCTCTAGTTTCTTGGGGGAACCCTAATTCTGCCCTGGAATTTCCTGGAGGTACCTCTAGCTCCAGGGCGGAACCCTAATCCCATGCCTGAAGTCTCTAGGAGTACCCCTAGTTCCGGGGTGAAACCCTAATTCCACCCTGGAAGTCCATGAGGGCACCTCTAGTTTCTTGGGGGAACCCTAATTCTGCCCTGGAATTTCCTGGAGGTACCCCTAGCTCCAGGGCGGAACCCTAATCCCATACCTGAAGTCTCTAGGAGTACCCCTAGTTCCGGGGTGAAACCCTAATTCCACCCTGGAAGTCCATGAGGGCACCTCTAGTTTCTTGGGGGAACCCTAATTCTGCCCTGGAATTTCCTGGAGGTACCCCTAGCTCCAGGGCGGAACCCTAATCCCATACCTGAAGTCTCTAGGAGTACCCCTAGTTCCGGGGTGAAACCCTACTTCCACCCTGGAAGTCCATGAGGGCACCTCTAGTTTCTTGGGGGAACCCTAATTCTGCCCTGGAATTTCCTGGAGGTACCCCTAGCTCCAGGGCGGAACCCTAATCCCATACCTGAAGTCTCTAGGAGTACCCCTAGTTCCGGGGTGAAACCCTAATTCCACCCTGGAAGACCATGAGGGCACCTCTAGTTTCTTGGGGGAACCCTAATTCTGCCCTGGAATTTCCTGGAGGTACCCCTAGCTCCAGGGCGGAACCCTAATCCCATACCTGAAGTCTCTAGGAGTACCCCTAGTTCCGGGGTGAAACCCTAATTCCACCCTGGAAGTCCATGAGGGCACCTCTAGTTTCTTGGGGGAACCCTGATTCTGCCCTGGAATTTCCTGGAGGTACCCCTAGCTCCAGGGCGGAACCCTAATCCCATACCTGAAGTCTCTAGCAGTACCCCTAGTTCCGGGGTGAAACCCTAATTCCACCTTGGAAGTCCATGAGGGCACCTCTAGTTTCTTGGGGGAACCCTAATTCTGCCCTGGAATTTCCTGGAGGTTCCCCTAGCTCCAGGGCGGAACCCTAATCCCATGCCTGAAGTCTCTAGGAGTACCCCTAGTTCCGGGGTGAAACCCTAATTCCACCCTGGAAGTCCATGAGGGCACCTCTAGTTTCTTGGGGGAACCCTGATTCTGCCCTGGAATTTCCTGGAGGTACCCCTAGCTCCAGGGCGGAACCCTAATCCCATACCTGAATTCTCTAGGAGTACCCCTAGTTCCGGGGTGAAACCCTAATTCCACCCTGGAAGTCCATGAGGGCACCTCTAGTTTCTTGGGGGAACCCTAATTCTGCCCTGGAATTTCCTGGAGGTACCCCTAGCTCCAGGGCGGAACCCTAATCCCATACCTGAAGTCTCTAGGAGTACCCCTAGTTCCGGGGTGAAACCCTAATTCCACCCTGGAAGTCCATGAGGGCACCTCTAGTTTCTTGGGGGAACCCTAATTCTGCCCTGGAATTTCCTGGAGGTACCCCTAGCTCTAGGGCGGAACCCTAATCCCATACCTGAAGTCTCTAGGAGTACCCCTAGTTCCGGGGTGAAACCCTAATTCCACCCTGGAAGTCCATGAGGGCACCTCTAGTTTCTTGGGGGAACCCTAATTCTGCCCTGGAATTTCCTGGAGGTACCCCTAGCTCCAGGGCGGAACCCTAATCCCATACCTGAAGTCTCTAGGAGTACCCCTAGTTCCGGGGTGAAACCCTAATTCCACCTTGGAAGTCCATGAGGGCACCTCTAGTTTCTTGGGGGAACCCTGATTCTGCCCTGGAATTTCCTGGAGGTACCCCTAGCTCCAGGGCGGAACCCTAATCCCATACCTGAAGTCTCTAGGAGTACCCCTAGTTCCAGGGTGAAACCCTAATTCCACCCTGGAAGTCCATGAGGGCACCTATAGTTTCTTGGGGGAACCCTAATTCTGCCCTGGAATTTCCTGGAGGTACCTCTAGCTCCAGGGCGGAACCCTAATCCCATACCTGAAGTCTCTAGGAGTACCCCTAGTTCCGGGGTGAAACCCTAATTCCACCCTGGAAGTCCATGAGGGCACCTCTAGTTTCTTGGGGGAACCCTAATTCTGCCCTGGAATTTCCTGGAGGTACCCCTAGCTCCAGGGCGGAACCCTAATCCCATACCTGAAGTCTCTAGCAGTACCCCTAGTTCCGGGGTGAAACCCTAATTCCACCCTGGAAGTCCATGAGGGCACCTCTAGTTTCTTGGGGGAACCCTAATTCTGCCCTGGAATTTCCTGGAGGTACCCCTAGTTCCAGGGCGGAACCCTAATCCCATACCTGAAGTCTCTAGGAGTACCCCTAGTTCCGGGGTGAAACCCTAACTCCACCCTGGAAGTCCATGAGGGCACCTCTAGTTTCTTGGGGGAACCCTAATTCTGCCCTGGAATTTCCTGGAGGTACCCCTAGCTCCAGGGCGGAACCCTAATCCCATACCTGAAGTCTCTAGCAGTACCCCTAGTTCCGGGGTGAAACCCTAATTCCACCCTGGAAGTCCATGAGGGCACCTCTAGTTTCTTGGGGGAACCCTAATTCTGCCCTGGAATTTCCTGGAGGTACCCCTAGCTCCAGGGCGGAACCCTAATCCCATACCTGAAGTCTCTAGGAGTACCCCTAGTTCCGGGGTGAAACCCTAATTCCACCCTGGAAGTCCATGAGGGCACCTCTAGTTTCTTGGGGGAACCCTAATTCTGCCCTGGAATTTCCTGGAGGTACCCCTAGCTCCAGGGCGGAACCCTAATCCCATACCTGAAGTCTCTAGCAGTACCCCTAGTTCCGGGGTGAAACCCTAATTCCACCCTGGAAGTCCATGAGGGCACCTCTAGTTTCTTGGGGGAACCCTAATTCTGCCCTGGAATTTCCTGGAGGTACCCCTAGCTCCAGGGCGGAACCCTAATCCCATACCTGAAGTCTCTAGCAGTACCCCTAGTTCCGGGGTGAAACCCTAATTCCACCCTGGAAGTCCATGAGGGCACCTCTAGTTTCTTGGGGGAACCCTAATTCTGCCCTGGAATTTCCTGGAGGTACCCATAGCTCCAGGGCGGAACCCTAATCCCATACCTGAAGTCTCTAGCAGTACCCCTAGTTCCGGGGTGAAACCCTAATTCCACCCTGGAAGTCCATGAGGGCACCTCTAGTTTCTTGGGGGAACCCTAATTCTGCCCTGGAATTTCCTGGAGGTACCCCTAGTTCCAGGGCGGAACCCTAATCCCATACCTGAAGTCTCTAGGAGTACCCCTAGTTCCGGGGTGAAACCCTAACTCCACCCTGGAAGTCCATGAGGGCACCTCTAGTTTCTTGGGGGAACCCTAATTCTGCCCTGGAATTTCCTGGAGGTACACCTAGCTCCAGGGCGGAACCCTAATCCCATACCTGAAGTCTCTAGCAGTACCCCTAGTTCCGGGGTGAAACCCTAATTCCACCCTGGAAGTCCATGAGGGCACCTCTAGTTTCTTGGGGGAACCCTAATTCTGCCCTGGAATTTCCTGGAGGTACCCCTAGCTCCAGGGCAGAACCCTAATCCCATACCTGAAGTCTCTAGGAGTACCCCTAGTTCCGGGGTGAAACCCTAATTCCACCCTGGAAGTCCATGAGGGCACCTCTAGTTTCTTGGGGGAACCCTGATTCTGCCCTGGAATTTCCTGGAGGTACCCCTAGCTCCAGGGCGGAACCCTAATCCCATACCTGAATTCTCTAGCAGTACCCCTAGTTCCGGGGTGAAACCCTAATTCCACCCTGGAAGTCCATGAGGGCACCTCTAGTTTCTTGGGGGAACCCTAATTCTGCCCTGGAATTTCCTGGAGGTACCCCTAGCTCCAGGGCGGAACCCTAATCCCATACCTGAAGTCTCTAGCAGTACCCCTAGTTCCGGGGTGAAACCCTAATTCCACCCTGGAAGTCCATGAGGGCACCTCTAGTTTCTTGGGGGAACCCTGATTCTGCCCTGGAATTTCCTGGAGGTACCCCTAGCTCCAGGGCGGAACCCTAATCCCATACCTGAAGTCTCTAGGAGTACCCCTAGTTCCGGGGTGAAACCCTAATTCCACCCTGGAAGTCCATGAGGGCACCTCTAGTTTCTTGGGGGAACCCTAATTCTGCCCTGGAATTTCCTGGAGGTACCCCTAGTTCCAGGGCGGAACCCTAATCCCATACCTGAAGTCTCTAGGAGTACCCCTAGTTCCGGGGTGAAACCCTAATTCCACCCTGGAAGTCCATGAGGGCACCTCTAGTTTCTTGGGGGAACCCTAATTCTGCCCTGGAATTTCCTGGAGGTACCCCTAGCTCCAGGGCGGAACCCTAATCCCATACCTGAAGTCTCTAGGAGTACCCCTAGTTCCGGGGTGAAACCCTAATTCCACCCTGGAAGTCCATGAGGGCACCTCTAGTTTCTTGGGGGAACCCTAATTCTGCCCTGGAATTTCCTGGAGGTACCCCTAGCTCCAGGGCGGAACCCTAATCCCATACCTGAAGTCTCTAGCAGTACCCCTAGTTCCGGGGTGAAACCCTAATTCCACCCTGGAAGTCCATGAGGGCACCTCTAGTTTCTTGGGGGAACCCTAATTCTGCCCTGGAATTTCCTGGAGGTACCCCTAGCTCCAGGGCGGAACCCTAATCCCATACCTGAAGTCTCTAGCAGTACCCCTAGTTCCGGGGTGAAACCCTAATTCCACCCTGGAAGTCCATGAGGGCACCTCTAGTTCCTTGGGGGAACCCTAATTCTGCCCTGGAATTTCCTGGAGATACCCCTAGTTCCAGGGTGGAACCCTAATCCCATACCTGAAATCTCTAGGAGTACCCCTCGTTGCATGGTGTGGAATCCTAATTCCACACCAAATGTCCTTGGGGGTACCCCTGGTTTCGGAGAGAAACCCTAATTGTACCCTGGAAGTCCCTGGGGGTACCCCTGGTTGCAGGGCGGAACCTGAATTCCACATGGGAAGTCCCTTTGGGTACTCCTAGATTCAAGGTGGAACCCCAAGCACCTGACATTGTCCCATACAAAGTTCCTTGGACTCTGACAACACCCCATAGCATCTGGCAACAACCCTCCACAGCTTTGTGCAACATGCTATGGCTTCGGACAAGGTCCCAATAACTTTGTGTAACCTTCCACAGCATCTGGCGGCACCACACCCCATCTGGACAAGGTTGAAAGGCAGAAAGTGGCTCTGGGACACTGTGAAACTCAAGAAGATGTCCCAGCAATGTACAAGTGTCCTCAGGGCACCAAATAGAGGCATCTGACATGGCAGAGGGGAAGGGCAGAGAGCTCTGGGGCACAGAGAAAGCCTGAGGAAGGAATTGTCTGTGAAGAAGAAAGAGAGAAATCCAAGTGGCCAAGGACTAAAGGACTCACCACAGCTCCTGAAGCCAGCAGAAGACCTGTGCTGCTCCAAAGCTTCTCTCTCTGCCTCTTCCTCCTGGCATCATGTGCTGGTGGTGGGCTCTTTCAGGGATGGATCCTTCCTCACTGCTGAGACCGGCTATTCCTGGCTGGAGACAGCTGCCTGTGGAAGCCCCTTCCTTCCCCTGCTCAGCAGGGAAAGACCTGTTCAGGCAGCCCCAGCCTCACAAGTCCCACCTGGGGCTGCTCCAGCCCATCCCCACTCCAGCCTTTCTCAACTCTTGGCTCAGCCCCATCATCAGCTCACGAGTCCCACCTGGGCCTGCCCCAAGCCACTGCTGGAGCCAGTCAGGATTGGGGAACCATCAACCCAGCCTCACAGCAGCCCAAAGGCAGCAGGACCAAAGGAAAAAGAGAGAAGAGGAAAGCAGGAGGAAAGACAGAGGGACAAAGAGAAGAAATGTGGGACAAGGAGACAAAAAATGAGATGTTGCAAACAGAGACCCTGGTTCCACACCAAAAGTCCTTGGGAGTACCCCTGGTTTTGGTGTGGAACCCTAATTGTAGCCTGGAAGTCCCTGCGAGTACCCCTAGTTCAAGGAAAAATAAACCCCCTAATTCCAGAGCAAACATCCCTCGGGGTACTCTTAGTTCTAAGGTGGAACCCTGATTCCACGCCAGAAGTCCCTAGGGGAACCCTTTGTGGCAGAACTGAACCCTAATTCCATACCAAGATTCACTGGGGGCACCCGAAGTTGCAGGGTGGAACTCTAATTCCATACCGAAAGTCCCTAGGGGTACCCCTGGTTTCAGTGTGGAACCCTAATTGCACCCTGGAGATCCCTGGGGGTACTCCTGGTTCGAGGGATGAACCCTAATTCCACACTGGAACTCCATGACGGTACATCTAGTTTCTTGGCAGAACCCTAGTTCTGCCCAGGAAGTTCCTGGGGGTACCCCTAATTCCAGGGCAGAATCTAAATTCCTCACAATCAGTAACGCCTCTGGGAGAACAGAATTGAGAAAAAAAAGAGAAGAGAGAGAAAAAAAATGCTGCACACTTTGCAGCTGGAAAGAGGAGTGAGAACATGTAAGACACCAAGGTCAGTGAAGAAGGAGGGGGAGGAGGTGCTCCAGGCGCCGGAGCAGAGATTCTCCTGCAGCCTGCGGTGAAGACCATGGTGAGGCAGCTGTCCCCCTGCAGCCCATGGAGGTCCATGATGGAGCGGATGACCACAGTGACTCCTGCCCTCTGAATAACCCCCAGCCAGGTGGAGGGTTATTTACAATTTACAAACGTTACATCAAACCACAACATCTCCTGCTGGATTTTCACTTTCTGACATGTTTAGCTGGATACCATCCTTAAATTTGCAAAAAATAGTAACAAAAACTCTTATTACTGTAATATTCTTTATCCCATTAATAAGCTTTGTTTGGATTGTGATTCAGCTTTGCTTTGCCTTATAGTATAGAACCAAACGATTGAACATAGCAAAATTCTTAATCTTGCGCCTGCCCCCCTTCGGAAAGTCCTCCTCCTCCTCCACCAACTCTCCCAATCGTTTCACACGTGTAGAGGCAAGAGAAGTTCGCACCCTCACCGTGCAGGGCTGTCTCCCCAACCACTGGATCACGCCAATACCCTGCCATAAGGGCGGAGTGTGGCGAGACGCTCCTGAGCTCGGGAATGGCCTGGGACGGTGGGAAGTGCTTCCACAGCGTGCTTGCACTGCTGGCACAGCTGCACCCACCAGCTCACACACAGAAACCTGTGCCCAGCCGTGTGTAACCACCTGCGGATCACCAGCCCTTTGGAGACGCGCCCAGCCTTGTACGTAAAGGAGGTGTCTGCGCCAACCCGTCAGCCGCGCGGCTGCGCAGAGAAGGCTCAATCCCATCCAGGAGGTGCCCCAACACCAACTCGGGGAAGCTCTCGTTGGCTGGCCCAGGGGTGCCGCCTGGCAAAGGAGACGTCCTTGCATCGTGACAGAGAACACGACAGGCTGACAATTTCCCCTGCTGTTTCTCATCATCAGGTGAGATTATTCATGAACGGTGCTGTACCTTGCCTACACGCTCAGTGAGATTGCCTTCTATCTTATTCTCCACTCAGGCTTCATTAGATTGATTGTCAACTTATACTATTATAATAAGGTTGATCAGACTCAGTCTGTAGACTGTTGGCTTTTTGACCTCTGATACCCAAAGAACCCTTGTCGTGCGACAGGTACCCACCTCTGATGGAAGTTTTCAGCAAGAGCCCGTGTCTGGCAAAGAACCACGGTGAGAGAAGCACCAGGACGTATGCAAAAAGAAAAACTGACAGAAGATTCCTCTGCTGGTCTAAGAACTGAAGGGAAAAAAGGACTCAAAAAACAGAGCGGATTTTTCCATCACCCCAATTTAAAGCAGAGCAAACAGCTTTGGTTTTAACAGTGATGAAGAAATCCCTTATAAAGCAGAACGCTGCTTAGTTGTTCAGGAGACTCAGGTATTCCAGATTAAATACCCAGAATTGTCAACACAGAGCAGGAAAATGAAGAAACTAATCTATAAAATAATACATGCACAAGGAAAAAAAAATCAGTTTTTTCATGATTGTAACAGCTGTGACATTTACTTCAGAAAAAGATGGGAATGAAGGCAAATAACCTGCCTGCACTGAAGGCAGAGAGTGACCAGTTCATTAATGACCAGGGATTACTCTGTGCAGGGAGGGCAGGAAACATATCCCAGCACTAGGGTGAATCGGACTCCTGATGAAACAGCATCGACACCCTGGCAGCGTGAAAGCTGCAGAAGACGACTGAGAAGACGGCAGTGCCAGGCTTTTTGCGGGACCTGCAAGGATATCCCCAGCCTTAGCAAAGCAATGACAAACCAAACATTGCCACTTGAGCACTCAAACTACAACAGCACGGTCCCAAGGGACTCCAGTCTGTAGGACATGGATAGACTTAGCTGAGAAAAGAAAGACTCCAAATGAAAGGTGTCTCCAGGAGCCAGGGCCCCATGGCCTGGGCACAGCACTGCCCTAGAAGCTTTACTGACTGAACTTTGGCTTTTCTACACAAATGCTGCTGATCTCCATTGAGAGAAACCTGCTTTAGCCAGTTCTGCTCCAAAGCCCTTAATTTAAACCCTTAGTTAAGGGTTACTTAGTTAAGGGTTACACTTAACTAAGGGCTTTAACCCTTAGTTAGTAACACCATGAATTGAAAGGAGGATGTGTCAATAAGATATTCCATATCCTTTTAGGTCATGTTTAGTATATTAACTGGGGCTGAGCAGAAAGGGGGGTTCTCTGGGGATTGCTCGGGCTCTCTTTTCCAGGATTGTGATTTCCGTTTCAGGGTTCCTTTTCGCTTCTCTGGGATCGTTATCAGCGGGTGGTGACTTGATAGGTATAGTTGTTACCATTATTACTCTTATCATTATTATTTTTATTTTATTTTGACTCTAATTATTAAACTGTTCTTATCTCAACCTACAAGTGTCATCACCTTTACCCCTCCAATTCTCTCCCCAGTTCCTTGGGTGAAGGGGTGGCAGGGGGGCTGCAAGTGGCTGTGTCTTGTCTGGCTGCCAGCTAAGTTAAACTATCACAACTTGTTAAATCCCTCTGGAAACCCATTCCAGCAGAAAACAGAATCGTTACCTGACTGTTGGCAAAACTCCCACCATCTCCAGGCCAGGGGCACATCAGCAACATATCAACACATCCGACATATGAGATGGCTTCTGTCCCATCCTCCCAGCAAAACTGCCGGCAGGAGCTGGCTCATCCTGGGACTCGGTACCACTCAGACACGCGACCTGCAATCCAGAAGTGCCCCTGAAAAGATTTCAGCGGCTGCATTAACACACCTGCACACACGGGAGAGGTAAACACTGTCAACCCATCTCTTATTTGCATCACGTACACAGGACCCGATTTATCAGACTGAGCCTTACGCCTGCTGAAACTCTCCTTACAGACAGTTCATTTTCTCTGTTGGTAAACTGTAGGGAAGACCTGTTCTAGCACAAAGGCTCAATCCCTGCCTGTAGCGAATAAGTCTTTTAGACAAGCCCCAGTTTTCTTTTGTCACTGCTGTCTTGCTTCCAGGAAATCAATCAATATCAAAAGCTCCATAAGAAAACAGCCACTAAAAAAGCCAATAGTAAATGACTTTTCTTGTTCCTATTTTTGTCAGGCATCATTCCAGGAAGAAACTGGCAGTTCCTTTTCTCTTTGCTACAGCTTCATTACCTTTAAAAATTAGTTCAGAGCATGTTAGAAAACAACAGCAGGGAGGGGAGGGGAGGGGAGGGGAGGGGAGAGGAGATCCACTCCAGTACACACAAGGGTTCTTTTTTCGCATCCTTCCACTGCATCAGCAATGCAAAGGTGTGACAGTGTGCAGGACCTCCAGTAACAGTAGCCAAAGTGACTTTTAAATCAGGATTACATCTACTGGCATTTGATATCCTTACCTTCTCTACAATGTGCTGCAAAGCAAAAGTTTGTGTCTCAGATCACTCTCTCTTAGCAGCGGCATCAGGCGTGCCCTGAAGTAAAGGCATTGAAGGTCTTCATTAGTAATGCCACACAACGGCCGAATCCACTGAATATCCCCTAATAATTTTTGCACATCTGTCAATGTCTGAATATGAGTTTGAAGTGTAATTTTTTGTGGTCTAACTTGTTCGGCTAACAGTGTCCAGCCAAGGTAATGCCATGGTGGGTTTTTTTCCTGAATTTTTTTGAAGCTATTTTTAAACCTGCAGACTCAAGTTGGGATCTCAATTCAGTAAATAAAAGGGCTGTGTGCAGATGTTGACCAGCTATTAAAATATCATCCATGTAATGGTAAATCAGTAATTGAGGTTTGGCTTGCTGAATAGGCTGAAGTGCCCAAGCTACAAATAATTGGCACAAGGTAGGAGAATTTTTGGGAGAATTTTTCATACCTTGTGGTAAAACAACCCAATGATATCTTTTTGCAGGTTCAGTCTTATTGATAGATGGTACAGAAAATGCAAATTTTTCACAGTCATCTGGATGTAATGGAATTGTGAAAAAACAATCTTTTAAATCAATAACCAACAAGTCCCAATTCTCTGGAAGCATTACAGGGCTTGGAAGTCCTGGCTGAAGGGCTCCCATGTCCTGCATCAGGGCGTTAATTGCACATAAATCATGCAATAGTCTTTTTAGGGATGGTAAAGACTGGAGTGTTCCAAGGACCAGTGGACAGCACAATGTGTCCTGCTTGCCATTGCTCCTGCACTAAATTTTGAACTCTGGACAGGTTCTCTGCCTTTAGTGGCCACTGATCTACCCAGACTGGTGTATCCGTGATCCAGGTGAGCTTTTGAACTGGCTGCCCCCAATGGCACCTCTGACAAGGCTGTGTTGTGAGCACTGCACCCCTCTGACTGAGGAGGTTTCTTCCCATGAAGGCGACTGTCGTGGCTGACACATGTGGTCTCATACTGACTTTTGTCCATCTTTGAAGCAAAAGGTCACTGAGGTTTTGCTGATTCGAGACATTTGGGTACCAACGATTCCAAAAAGAGCATTGATGGTTTCAGCCAGTGGCCAATGTTTTGGCCATTTGTGTAGTGGAACTACAGTGATGTTGGCCCCAGGATCAATGATCATTTTTGAAGCAACCAATTCTCCATCATTATTTTGAATCCGAACCCATTCTTCTGGTTTTGTTTTCTGAATATTTAACGCCAACAACACTTGTGGTGTTCCTGTTGATCCAAAACCTCCATTGCCTCAGACTAAATGTCCTCGACAGGGTACTTCTGCCTCAAAAGGCACCAGCTGAGCAGTACGTGCACCTTTTGTGTCATTTACTGGTGGAATAAGGGTTTGCACCATGGTTTTAATAACTCCAGTATAATCCGCATCTATTACTCCTGGTAGTACAAAGATTCCCTGCTTAGTGGCTGGTGACCTCCCAACGACTAAAGCACTTAAACCATGACCCAAAGGTCCAGTTAAGGTGGCTGGAATGCATTTAACAGCCATATCTGTAATTGTGGATTCTATTGCTATTTCCAGGTCCGCTCCGGCACTGCCGTCAGTGGTGGAGCAGACGCCGTCCAAGCACCTGAATTTGTGTCTTCGGCCACGGGGTCTTCGAGCTCTGCTGGAAGTTTCCCAAGTTTTGCCCTGATCCATGATAGTTAGATTTGCAGTCCTTAGCCCAATGGTCATATTTTCCACATCTTTTCACATACGATTTTCCCTCTTCGACGCAAAACAGTGCGCTCTAAAGTGGCCAGTTTTGCCTCAATTACGGCATGTGGCACCAGATTTGCCAGCTTGCTAATTTTTTATAAAAGGTCTCACAGCGGCTGCCAAAGCTGAAGCCATAAATGCTGCTTTGTTCTGTTCCCCCACACTGTCACACAACTCTCACATTTCACCTACAGTAGCTCCTCTGGACAATGTACATAACATTTTATTTGTTTGACTGTTGCTGTTTTCATAAGCCAATTGATCCAGTCATTTAAGTTTCCTGTCAGGATCAAAGTCTGGATGGTCTTTTAAAGCGGCATATAATCTGTCTACAAAATTTGTAAGTAGTTCAGTGGGTCCTTCCCCACTGAATTATTCTCAAAATTCATAAGTTTTGAGAATTGCTTTTTTGTATCTCCAGACACATACCCCTTCAGTTCCCACGGTCCTCTCAGCGTGTGCCACGACACGTTCCCACACTCCCCACAGTTTAGGACCTAGCAGCTTTCCTTTCCAGTTTCAGAACCGTGTGGGGCGTTTTGGGCATTCAGCATCAAGTGAACACAAATGCTCCTGGCAAGCCAGGCAAGGTACTGAAGGACAAATTGTATGTGGCTATGAATGTGGCCTTACGAGAGGAGTTCCAGCAGCATATTTGCAGGCTAGCCCCTTGGGTTTGGGCCCTAGCAGCTATCATTGCCAGGTTAAGAGCCGTGTTGGCATGACGGGGGCGGGGAGGGCGGCCCCGCCGCATGCCGGGAGCTGGAGTCCGGGGAGCGGAGCTTCCGGCGGCCATGTTGGTTTCCCGGGGCATGCGGGAGGCGGAGTGTTCGTGCTCGCGCGCGGGGCGGGGACGGTGGGGTTTTTCGTGGTCGCTGCTGCCGCCCGGCCGCCAAATATTAGTACTGCAGGTCATTTGCCGCGCATGCGCGGTGCCGTCCCTGAGCTCCATCCCGCCGGCACCGGCATCGCGCTGGTCGTTGCCTTCCGGTCAGGAAATGCCGCTGCCGCCCCTGGGCAACCGCCGCCCGGGAGCAGCATGGCAGGGCCGGAGGCTCCCGGCTGCTGGCGGAGAGCCCGGGAGTTCCCCGGGAGCTGATGGGAAAGGAAGAGGGGAAGGGGACGGACACCTCCCACCCCCCTGTCGTGACAGAGGCCAGCTGCCCCTCGGTGCGTCTCCAGGAGCCCCGGCCGGAGGAGGAGTTGTGGCCAGGGGCGATCTGTGGCAGTAATGGCCACTGCTGCTCCCCTCCCGTTCCCAGGGGCTGCGCTGAGGATGCGGTTTGTCCGTTCTTCCCCTGGAGATGCCACTGACTGCACCGGCCTCAGCCTTGCGTGGCTTGTCTCTGCCTGGCCTCGCTCGCCTCGTGGCGTAGGGACGAAGAGGGACGGGCACGGCACTGACTGGCTGTGGGCAGGGCCTGCTGCGGCTGGAGAGGCAGAAAAAGGTCAAGATGAAATTAGAGGCCGTTCATCCGGCAGCTGCCTCCCACTGCGGGCCAGAGAGGGCCCGGCTGTCCGGGTGAGGAGGGCTCGATCCCTCCTGGCAGTGAGCAGCAGGCCAGGCGGCCGCCGTGCAGCGCGGGGTCCGTGCGCGGCACCAGTAGCGCTGTGCGGCCGCTTAGTGCGTGAGGGAGCCAGGCTGCGTGTTTCGCCAGCCTCGTCTGGTCAGAGCGGGGACACACACAGGGATGCTCAGCCAGGCGGCCAGAGTCACAGAACAGGGAGGAGAGAAGGAAGAGGAACCATCTAAGCTGTCAAATGCTCCCCGCAGTGCCTAGAGCAAGAGCTGTGGTGAGTCCTGGGCCCTCGGTCCCTGCTGTGTTTTTCTCCTATATCTGTCCACGTCTCTGTAAACCCCCCCTTCCCTTTTTTTTTTGTCTCTTGCTGTCCCTCTGCCATGCTGCCTCTCGCTGTTTTCTCTTTCTGTCTGTCCCGTTCCTTCTCCCATCCTTTCTAACTGTATTCCCCTATCCAGCTAGCTGTCCCTTTTTTCCTTTTTCTCTTCCTCAGTATTTTTTCTTTCTCCCTGTCTCTCTCCCACTTCCCATCACAGTTGGCTTTTTCCTGCACTGCTGTCCTCCTCTTTGTCCTTTTTTATTTTCTCTGTCATTCTGCCATGTTCCCTGTGTCTGTTTTTTAATTCCCCTGTCTCTGCTCTGCAGCCCAGCCCAGCTTTTTTTTTCCCTTCTTCATTGTTGCCTCTCCGGAGGCGTGACGACCTGGTTCAGGAACGGCACGGCGACCAACCCCAGGTCGCTCGGGTCATCAGCTCACAGACGCCAATGTGGTAGATGGCAAATGACATTTATTGGTGTGTGACGCAACATTATATACCCTGGGTTTGTGATGTCACTTCCTCATGCTTACATCATAGATCAAATGCTATTGGCTGTTGGGAGAGGGGTCTCATCTTTCCGTACATCACGAGATCTTCCGGTCGCCAGACCCTAGCTAGCAACACTTCATCCATCTGTCTTGCTGCCCATCCTGTGCTTTTTCCCCTCCATCTCTTTGCTGCTCCTTGTCTCTATTTTGGCCTTTCACTTTGTCCTGCTGCCTTGTCCTTTCTTTCGCTCCCTGTATCATCTGGTCTTGCTCCCCGTCCCTGTCTTCCTCTGACAAACCGTGTCCAGCTCCTTGCCCCTCTTCTCCCTCTCTCTGTCATCCTCCCATTCTTCTTCCTGTCTTTCTTTTTTCTGTTTCTGTCCTGCCCCAATGCTTCTTTCTCCTTCTCTGCCCCTTGTTTCCTCTCACTGTCCCTCTGTCCTCTAAACCACACATTCAGGAAGACAAATAATTGAATTGAGTGGTACAGCAGTAAGAGCAGCTGGAGCTGGGTGCCTCCAGAGAGGGATCCAGAACAAAGCAATCCCGTGGCGTTTATACCTTTCCAGTCAGTGCCCCCGTTCTTCACGTGCCATTCACAAGCCCTGCACACACCTCTTGGTCCAGTGGTAAATTCTGGACTGGGGTCTTCTTGTTCCTTCTTGGATTCCTTGTCTGTTCTGCAGGTGGGCCGCCCTCGGTGTTCTTATCTGGGCAGGTGGCAGCTTCAGCTGACAGTTGTAGCCGCCCAGTTTGCACTGGTTTTAGAGTCTTCCCTCACATCACTAAGCAAGAGTTGAAGAGAAGTTCAGCTTTTCTAGGTGAAAGTTTGCAGCTTGTGGCCTAAGGCCTCAGGAAATCTAGCTACTCACACATAAAGTTCTGCTAGCTATACAGTGTATTAAATGGCACAGGGTGAGACATTCTATTGGAAACTTATTTCGTTAAGCTCAGGGGCTGGTATTCCTTAACAAAACCAGTGTCCCTCTGTCTGCCTGTCTTGCTGCGTAAGTAGGAACCGTCGATAGCGTGCCCCGTGGCAGGGCGGTTGTTCCCTGCTCTCAATGTTGCCGTAGTAGCGTTGCAATATTTAGTCCTCACAGATGAGTTGAGGAGTGGAAGGAGGGTGCCTGTTTCCTGCAAGGGCTATGGATGCTGACCCTTTTCTCTGTGTGCCGCTTTCCCGTGTGTGAGTTGGAGCCGGTTGACTTTTCCCCCTTGTTCCTGACCTCACTATTTCTGGAGCTGCTGCTGCGGGTTTGCAGTTTGCGTTACTGCGCTGTTGTAGCGTTCTCGTTCTGGATCGTTTCTGCTGGGGTGAAGCGTCAAGGTACGGTTTTGAGTTCAAAGCTTCAGAAACGCCATCCAGTGAAATCAGTAGCTCCCAGGGCAGGTGACGCTGATCTTGCGTGTGCAGCCGTGCTGGCGGGGATGCGCGGTGGCTCCTCGTCAAAGCAGCGAGGTGCGTGTGGACGTCCGTAGGGTTGTGCTCTGGCTCTGGAAGCGTTGGGTATTTTTGCTGCTGGAAAGTGCAATAGAGCGTGTGCCTGTGAAATCCAAGGAGAGCCCAAAGCTGGGAGGGGACCCCAAGCCGGTTTGGTGGCACAAATGCTGTTTTAAAAGAGAAACAGCCTGGAAAAAATAATGCCTTTTTTGCAACAAGTTCATAAGGACAGATGTGTTGCTGTACTCTTTAATAAAAATGCTCAACTTGAGAAAAATGTTTGCTTGCACCCGCTGACCGATGCCCAGCCTGTGCCAGCCAGCGGTCCTGGACCAGAGACAGTCCCCAAACTGAAACCCTGGAAGAGCGAGAGCCCGAGCCATGCCCGAGGGAATCCCCCAGGGCTTTCTGGTCAGCCCTGGTTAATGTACTGACCATGATGTGGTATGATCTGGAATATCTCATTGGCAACTGGAGTTTTGCTAATTACTATACTTCTCCCCTCCCAGTCCTAATGCAGCTGTGAACCAGCCAAACCCAGTGACCTTGAGCTCCAGCAGCAACTCACATCATTAGTATTTTATCAACATTCTTATAACAAATCCCACACTGAACCTCAACCACAGCTGTTCTAGTGGCTGAGAAGAAAATTAACTCTATCCTGGTGAAACCAGGACAGCCAGGCAGGTGCCCGTCCTGCCGGGGGACACAGCGCTGGCTCTTGGTGGCACATGGGCCAGCTCTTCCTGCCATTGACCATGGTGGTTTCTCTCTCCTTCCCTCCAGACCTTCGTCCGGCTGCACTCAAGTGCTGTCCTACCTGGGGCACAGCCCCGTCACCAGCCTGGCCTGGGCTCCCAGCGGGGAGCTGCTGCTCTCGGCGTCACCGGTGGACACGGCCATGCTGGTGAGGAGGGGGCTGCACCTCCCCTGGTGCTGCCCTTGGGGTACCGGCACCGTGAACACACCATGGGGTCACCGAGGGATGGGTCAGTGGGGGACAGGTGGCATTAAGCTGGGTAAAAAACTGTCTGGATGGCCATGACCAAAAAGTGGTGGGGACTGGAGTTAAATCCAGTTGGGAAATGGAGTTCAATCCAGCTAGGGCCGGTCACCAGTGGTGTCCCCAGGGCTCAGTACTGGGGCCAGTCCCGTTTAACATCTTCATCCATAATCTAGACAAGGGAATCGAGGGCACCCTCAGTCAGTTGGCAGAGGACACCCAGCTGGGTGGGAGTGTTGATCTGCTGGAGGGTGGGGAGGCTCTGCAGAGGGATCTGGACAAGCTGGATCCATGGGCCAGGAACAATTCCATGAGTTTCACTGAGGCAAAGTGCCGGATTCTGCACTTTGGCCACAATTCCTGGCAGCCTGACAGGCTTGGGGAGGAGTGGCTGGAGAGCTGCTGGGCAGAGAGGGACCTGGGGGGGTTTAGCATCAGCAGCTGAACAGGAGCCAGCAGAGTGCCCAGGTGGCCAAGAAGACCAAGGGCATCCTGGCCTGGATCAGCACCATTGTGGCCAGTAGGAGCAGGGAAGTTCTCTTCCCCCTGCACTGGGCACTGGTGAGGCCGCAGCTCGAGTGCTGGGTTCAGTGTTGGGCCCCTGACTCCAAGAAGGACCTGGGGGTGCTGGAGCGTGTCCAGAGAAGGGAACGGAGCTGGGGAAGGGTCTGGAGCACAAGTGTGCTGAGTTCCCGGCTGAGGGAACTGGGGGTGCTGAGCCTGGAGAGAAGGAGGCTGAGGGGAGACCTTCTGGCTCTGTCCCAGTCCCTTGGAGGAGGGTGGAGAGAGGTGGGGGTGGGTCTGTTCAAGCAAGGACCAAGGGACAGGACAAGAGGAAATGGGCTCCAGTTGTGGCCAGGGCAGTTGAGATGGGATGTGAGGAAGAATTTCTTTGCTGAAAGGGTTCTGAGGCATTGGAAGGGGTTGCCCAGGGCAGTGGTGGAGTCCCCATCCCTGGAGGGATTGAAGAGTCGTGTAGACACAGTGCTGAGGGACATGGGTCAGTGGGGACTGGTCAGTGTTGGGTTCATGGTTGGACTCAATGATCTTAAAGGTCTTTTCCAATCCTGGCCATTCTGGGATTCTTTGAGATGCCCAACTCACATGGCTTTTTTTCCATGAAGGCGGCTGGTCTTGATGTTTGTTGAGGAGAAACCTCCCCTGTCTTCCCTCCCAGACACAAGCAGATGCTGCTGGGACAGCTGCTCTAAGAAACAGAGATAAATTCTATATCCCTTTGGAGATAAAAGTGTAATTTACAGAGCAAGGTGACCCATGTAGGAATTGGAGCAGGAGATGGGAAGTGACCAGGCTGTTTATTTCAGGGGAGATGCAAGGGCAAGTGGGAGGCTCGAAAACAGCTTCTGTCATGGCAGATCTGTCTGAGACCACCTTCGAGGCGCTCTACGGGGAGGAGAGGTGGGTCTGGCTGTGATGTCTGGAAGGTGGAAGGGGTCCATGTCCACCTTGGCAGCAATCCCCCCAGAACTGGGGATGTTGGCTGGAGGAGCTGGGGGGACCTCATTGCTGCTCATCCTGGTTTTAGTATCGGAGGAGAAGTGCACTCCATGGTGTGGGACCCCACTGGTGAGAGACTCGCTGTGATCATCAGAGGTAAGAGGGAGATGCTGCCTCCCCCCTGCCTGCCCCAGCACTGGGCTCTGCCTGAAAATCCTCCTTCCAGCAGGCAGAAGGGGCACAGACCCTGCTGGGGTGAGGAGTCAGGTCGGGAAGGCATCACCCACCCTCCATCCTTCCTCACCATGACTCCACTCCTCTGTATCCTTCAGAGAGCACGATGCATCCGAGCTCCCTCCCCACTCCCAGCCAGAGGAATCACCTCTCCAAACCCCCTGCAATATCTCCACGTTCCCACAGTGCCCACACTACGTCCAGAGCCCAACAGAGCCCTCTTGGCTCTGTTTTTAGCGGCAGTCCCTGGGATAATTGAGCCATTCAGGTTCTCCTCACTCTGAGACAAAGGAGATCTTTGAGGGAGCACTGAAACACGGTGCTGGGGATGCTGCTGCCTCAGGCTCCCTCCCTGCGTGTCACCAGTGGGCAGACAGCTGAAGCTGCTGTGCCTGAACTCAGGGGGTTTTTATGTACTTAAAACTTAGTGGGGAAAAAAATAGATTGGGGAAAAACCTGATGGTACCAGGAACCCCATAGCTGGCACCCCCCTGTCCTCTGCAGCTCCAGGTAGGTCCTGTGAGGATCTCAGTGCAGAAACTGCAATAAAATGGAAAATAACCTTCCCATTGGGGGGACAGGGCCCCCATGTCACACCTTACAGGCTGGGGTGTTGTCAAAGGAGCCACCTCATCTATTGCTTAAACCCTTCTCAGCCAAACCTGCCTACCCAAGACCTCAGAGCCAGCTTTAAATCGCCAAAGGGGTCTTCAAAAAGCCCCGTCCTGGGATCCTGCACACCTTGGTCTGAGGAAAACATGATCCACAGCCAGCCTTCCCCCACCACGGTGGCAGTCTGCCCTGCTCTCCACACTGCCCAGCTGCTCCCCACAAAAATCTGACCTCCATGTCTGGTGTCCAGGGGCCCGTCTGTGCACCCACAGTGTCCCTGGGACGAGGGAAAGCCTCACTGCTCCTCACTCCCTCCCACAGGACACGCCGAGGTTCCCAGGAGCCAGACGGTCATCGCCGTGTTCCGCACCCGGAACAGCCCCGTGTTTGAGCTCCTGCCCTGGTGCGTAGTGGCACGTGGGGTTGGTTTGGGGTTGGTTGAATCCCAGCAGTCCCCTGGGATGTGGTTGGAAGAGCAAACCCACCTCAGAACAGAGAAGCTGCCACCCTGTGCTCCTGCTTCAGCAGCGTCACTTTTGCCCCGGAATTGGTTGAATTTTGGCCAGATTGTCCATTATTCACCTCAAAACCCTTTGCTTTGAGTGGTTCTTGCCCGGTGCAGTGCCCAAACACCTCCAGTGAAGCACAGCCTCCACTGGCAGCACCGCTGCTGTGCCGCTGTCACCGCGGTTGTTCCTTTTCCTCCGCAGCGGTTTCCTGCGAGGCGAGCGCGGCGCACAGCCCCAGCTCATCACCTTCCACCCCTCCTTCCAGAAAGGAGCCCTCCTGACCGTGGTGAGCACGATCCCTGGGTTCACAGCAGTTCTTGAGGTTCTCCATCGTTGTCCCTGAGGGAGATGGATCTGCTGGCTGAGCAGGGGGGGTGGAAAAACCTCCCCGGAATGTCCCCACGGAGGGGAGAGGGTGGGGAGGGTGTCCGTGTGCGAATCATGGGGAGGATGAGAGGGTGACACTTGGATTTTCATCCCTTTGCTGTGTCCTCATCTACCTTCTCACATCCTCTTCCTCCTCCAGTGTTGGTCCACAGGGAAGATCAGCCACGTCCCCTTCTTCTTCATCAGCGCCTGCGTCCCCTGTGCCAGCCCCAGCTGCAGTCCCGTCACCGTCACGGCCAGCACCAGCGTGCGGGAGCAGCCCCTCTTCTCGGAGCTGTGACAACATCCAGGTCCTTGTGACATCTTCCTGAAGAGCTGGTGCCAGGACACTCCCTCCATCATCATCCTCCTCCTCGGACACACGTTGTGGCCTCAGGTGCCTTTAATACCCCCTGAGGGTGACGCAGCTCGCGGGGCTGGTGCTGTGCAGATTAAATCCGGCTCTTTCTCCCCTCTGCACCTTCCTCTTCCCTTACCTCGAGGGGCTGAAAGATTTTTTGGCAGGGATCAAAGTCCCACATGTGCTGCTGTGGCTCCAGTGCTGCTGCTTGATGTCAGAAATAACTGGAGATGAACCTGCAGGAGAACATCCCTCCCTTGTCCCTTAAATCTGCTCTGATGAAGGCTCCTCCCACAGCAACGCTGCAGTGCTGGTGGGTGGGAGCCCCCTGCAGCCCACTGCTGCTGGGGGGCTTTGTTTTGGGGTTCAGCAGCTGCTGCCCTAAGGGGGAAGGGGAGGGCAGAGGGGTCCTTGGCCACAAATGCAGCTTCTGGGTTTTGCTTTGAGGGTGTGAAGAACCACCTAAAGTGAACTAAAAACTCTGTGGGTCTGTAGAAAGCAAAATTTGACCGATTTGGGGCTGGTGGCGCTGCCCCAGCGTTCGTGGCGGCCAGTGTGAGCCCAGCCAGCGCCCAGAAGCACACCCTGACACAGGGAAGGGAATGGGACCCCCAGAGGCACACCCTGACACAGGGCAGGGAACACCCCACGCAGCAGCACAGACAGGGCTGTGTGGTGAGCGGAGCTGAGCCTGGACAAAGTTGGCATGAGGATATGGGGTAAAAACAACAGGATACGAACCCACTCCAGCTGCTGAGGCAGATCTGGGGGGGCTTCACCCCCTTGGGGCTCCCCAGTTTGCTGCTGGTGACAGCTGGTGCCTGCGATGCCTCAGAGGACGGTGCTGAGCATCTCTTCCTCACCCTCCTCCTCCTCAGGGGTGGGTGGTTTGCAGGGCAACGCCCGCAGGTATTCAAGGTGCAGCCGGGTCTCAGCTCGGCTCCTCCAGACGTATCAGCCCACGTAGCCAAGGATGGCACCGAGCCACCCACCCACGGCCACCAGCACTGCCACGTCCGGTGCCCATGGCCGTTCACTCCCCACCAGCATCTCACTGCAGTCACTGGTGGGGGGTAACCCTGGGTGGGCTCCCCACCGGGTACCAGCAACCCCCCGGGCAGCCCCAGTGCCAGCAGGAGCAGCCAGGCTGCTGGCATCACCCAGTGACAGGAGGCTGGGAGACGGGGGGGGCTCTGTGTGTTGTGTCCCCCCCTCCCCCTCATAGTGCCAGATGTGCGGGTTCATGGTGGCGCGGCAGGGCAGCAGCACGCCTGGGTTCCCCTCCCAGTATGGGTGATGCCTGTACCCACATCTGTACCTCAATTTACAGCCCCCTGTAACCCCATATGGCTCTGCACAGCCCTGTCGTCCCCCTCCCTGCACCCCAAGGATCCCCTGACACCCCTGTCCCAGGGTGAGCAACAAATGAACTGGGAACAGACTGGTTTTTAACTGCTGTTGGGAACCCACCAGCAGCAAATACGTATCGGGAATGAGGACAATCTTTGGAGAAATGGATCCAAAAAGTCTCTCTGTTCAGGCTCCGATTTAGACTGGGTTTACGCCAGTCCAACACTGGGACTGGGACCAGTGACACCCTTGGGTGGAACCTGGACGGCCCGAGCTGGACAGACAGCTCTGCTGTAGTGTCCCACTGTGATCCCATTACATGTGCTGAGCTGGGTGAGCTGGGAAGGGTCTCAGTCATCCTCAGCAGCAGTTCCTGGAGCAAGGGGGTGACTTTGACTTGTGGAGGTGACCATGATGAGAGGGGGGTCAGCCACTCTGTGCTGCCGCCTCGTGCCGCTGCGCCAGCGCCTGCCGTGCCATCTCCAGCGCTCCCTCCCGCGTGCGGTTGCCTCCGATGAAGCCGCTGGAGTGGACAAAGACGCAGCCGGGGATGCCGGAGAGCTGGGACAAGGCCTCGTCCCGGACGCCTCGCCAGGGCTCAGGGAGAGGGAGGCTGTGGGGTGGGGGAAAATTGGAGGTGGTGGGTGAAAATCTGCCCCTGGGGGGACACCGCTGTGGTTTGGGGACACTGCTGTGACACGGGGATGAGTCTCACCGGCTCTGGAAGGTGTGTGGCCCCATCGGGACGCTCTGTACCCGCCACTGCCCGCTGCGGTCGGGGAACAGCACCAGCTGGAGAGGGTCAGGCAGTGCCAGCTCCTTCTCCAGGCTGAAGACGTGCTCCTTCCACGGGCAACCACCCTGTGGGAGCTCCAGCACCAACCCACTGGGGTCCACCTGGGGGGGACACATTGAGGTGCTGCCCATGCAGCCCCTGAACCGCCATGGGCCTCAGTTTCCCCCCTTCCATCCACATGTGCTCTTGCCAAGCCTGCACGGGGAGCTCTGGGGGTGCGGGGGAATGCTGGGGTACACGTGGAGGTGTGGGGGGAGCTGGTGTGGAGGTGCACATCAGGATACTGGGGTGCAGGTGGGTCACATGAAGGGATATAGGGTGTGGGACACATGGCTGTGTGTGGGGACAGCTATGCACAGTATATAGGGCACAGGGGGTGCACAGCCATGTGTAGGGGTACTGGGGAGCAGAAAAGGGGGTGCAGGGGTGTGTATAGGGGTGTGGGAGGAGGGATATGGCCGTATGTAAGGATATAGGGGTGCAGGAGGGGGTGCACAACCACGTGTAGGGATATAGGGTGCCAGGGGACCCTGGGCCATGCAGGAGGTTTATACTGAGTGGACCTGGCCTCCCCTCACCCCAATGCTCTCCCCATAAACATTCAGACAACCCCAGACTGGCACAGGCGTCACCTCAAAGCGTTGCTGGACGGCCGCCTCCACCAGCGCCCGCGCAGGCAGCCAGGCCCGGTGGTAGTAGTCGAGTCGGTCCATGAACTCGCCCCCCACCAGCTCCATGGCCCGCTTGAAGCCAGCCTGGGGATGCAGGGGAGGGTCAGCAGTGACCCCACGTGAGGTGGCTTCATGCTCTCCCCCCTGCCATGCTCCCCATCCCCACCTCTGTGTCCTGGTCGGGGTCGTTCCAGCGGGGGTTCAGGCGGCCCACGCGAGCGCTGAGGGTGGTGGTGAGGGCGTAGCGGGGCTCCCCCTCCGCCTGCGCAATGCCGTTGTCGATGGCGTCGATCTCCTCCACGAAGTTCTCGTACAGCTGGGGACAGTGGAGGGGACATCAGGGGCCAGCCCAGCCTGGAGCTCAACTGTGCACCAGCAGCTGGAACAAACTGGTCCCCTCTTTTATGGGGTGGCGCTCTCCAGAGAAGTCCTTTATGGGGTGACTCCAAGGAGAAGCCCTGGGGAAAGCCGTGTGGCACCGGCACGGTTACAACACCCCAAGACCCTTCCAGCTCCCCCAGTACCTTATCGTAGAGCGCTGTCACAACGGGGCCATCCTCCGGTTGTCCCAGGAGCCCCGCAAGGATCTGGGAGCCAAAGTGGCAATAGACCAACCCGGCACTGCTCAACTTGGTGGTCCAGGGCTTGTCAGGCCGGAGGCTCCGCATGGATTGTGTGAAGGACCTGCAGGGCCGTGGGGTCAGCCCAGAGGGACCCCAATATCTAGGGGACCTCGGTGTCCGGTGGTGGGGGGGCTCTCACCTCTGGTGATGGTCGTAGCGGTGTCGCTCGGGATCATACTCACCCCCTACGTCCACCACCACATCGCACTGGGCCAGGCGCTGAGGGTCCCGGGTGCGCAACACCTCTGCATCCTGCCAGGGGCGTGGAGTGAGGCTGG
Source organism: Caprimulgus europaeus (assembly GCA_907165065.1). Next base: position 740,477 of record OU015554.1, on the reverse strand, counting down.
GGAGCCCAGGGTGGTCAACAGGAACCACCAAGGACCCCCAAGAGCCAGCCCTGGTGAGGTCAGGGACCACATAAAGGGACTGAGGACCTAAAGGTGGTCCCTGGGACCCCCAAGTGAGTCAGAGGACCCGAACAGTGGACCCCAGGTGCGACTAGGGACCCCAAGGAAGGACTGGGGTCCTAAAGGTGGCCCCTAGGCAGGACAAGAGACGCCAAGACACTGCACGGCAGCCGCCCTGGCTGCAAAGGGCCCGAACAGGCCGCAATTCCGGGGGAAGGAATGGGATGCCGGTTGCAAGGGGGCCTGAACGGGCCGTACCCGGTAGCGGGGCAGGAGGCGCAGCAGGTAACACGCCAGCGCCTCGTCGCAGTGGAAGGTGCCGTCGTGGGTGCCGATGAGCGGGGCGGGATGGGGCCGCGGCCGCTTGGGCCCGACACAGCTCCCGGTGCGCACGGCGGCGGCCATGAGCCTGCCGGCGCGCGGGGCTAGCCGCATCGCACTGCGCATGGGCGGGCACGCGCAGAAGTACCGTCCCCACCCTTCGGCACAGCGCGTGCGCTAATTATCTCCCGCCGCGACCCTGCGCATGCGCCAACCGCTGCCTCCACTCACTCTGCGCATGCGCCACCCGCGCCAGGCCCCCCCATGCTTTCGCCCCGCCCATGGCCAGCCCCGCCCAATACGCGCCCTTGTGCTCTGCGCATGCGCCTCTTTCCCCTTCTCCACCCCCCCCCCCCCTTCCGATGTGCGCATGCGCCGCCTCATCCTGCCCGACCGTGACTGTGCGTGCGCGCGACCCGCGGCACAAAGGGGCGGCGGAGGGACGGGACCTGGGGACCGGGACACGGGGAAACCCGGACACAGGGACACAGACTAAGAGACACACACGGGAACAGGGTACACACACAGGGACAAACAAACACGGGAACACACACGCAAGGACACAGACACGGGGACACAGACAGGGGGACACACAGGCACAGGAACACAGACACGGGGGGACACACAGGGACACACACAGGGACACACGGGGACATAGGGACACAGACACGGGGACCCACAGACACAGGGACACAGACACAGGGATATAGACACGGGGGGACACACAGGGACACACACAAGGACACACGGGGACATAGGGACACAGGGGGACACAGACACGGGGACACACACAGGGACACATAGGGACACAGACACAGGGACACAGGGACACTTACAGGGACAAACACTTGGGGACACAGACACGGGGACACACATGGACACAGAGACAGGGACAGACACGGGGACAAAGACACAGGGACATAGAAAGGGACACAGACGGGGACAAGGACATATGCGGACACACGCAGGGACATACACAGGGAGACACAGGGAAACACAGGGACACAGACACACAGGGACACAGACACATACGTGGGCACAGGGACACAGACACATACGTGGGCACAGGGACCACATGGCCATCACAGCCACCTTCACCAGCCCCCCCAGGAGAGACAGACACTGTCCTTCATGGCCCACGCCGGGACAGACGGACACACAGACCCCCCCCAAAAACCATCACCCACTTGATGCAGGCGCCATTCCCAAGCGAGTTTATTTCCAAGGAGCAGCGCCCAGCAGAGAGCCGGGTCCCCTCCCAGACACTGCACGGAGGCCCCCAGGAGCAGCTCTGCTCCCCCCGCCCCTCCCCAAGGGTCCCTCACCGGCACCACAGTGCGGGGGACAGGGGCACCCAGCAGCCACCAGCACCCAGTTCCAGTGTGGCACCGAGAGGTGACGAAGCTGAGCTGGGACCACGGTCCTTAACATGACACCACCACAGGCTGTGAGGGACCATGGCCATGGCAGGGGTCTGGCCTGAGAGCTGGAGCAAAGAGTGTGGTGTCCCCCCAAGAAACCCCTGCTCCCCCAAAGCCAGGTGGGAGTGTTGGGAATGCGCGTTACAACTCATCCAGCTGTTGCCTTTGAGGGTCAAGGACAAATGTCCCCTCTTGAGGTGTCTCTGTCCTCATCCCAGTCCCACAGTGGCTCACGGGAGTGGTTTTAGTTGGTCATGGTGTTTTCCGTGGTTTGAGGTGGTCACACCCCCGCGGGGACACAGCCCATGGCATCTTCTGGCAGGGGCTGGGGCTGTGGGGTTCAATCAGCACCTCCTTTCTTGAAACCAGGGGGGCAAGCGCTGCAGATTTTCAGAGGGGAGCAGAGGACTCTCGCCAACGCCACGAGTCCGTCTCCCCACACAAAAACACCCCAGTGCTTCTCTTCCCAAGCAGCCTGATTTTTCAGGTGAAAAGAAGTGGGGGTTGCCTCAAAGGCAACCCAGCCTCAAAATATCCATAAAGAGCTAAGTCAGCTCTCACAGATGCCAAGGAAGTGGAAAAGCTGTTCATGGAGGTGGGGGAAACCACAGGGATCTGGGTCGGTCACTGCTCTGCAGCAAGGAAACCTCGTCTGCTGTGGATGAGAAGATAAAGCAGAACCTCCAGTAGTGTGAAACCAAACCATCTATGTACAAAACCCCTGTCCCGGGTCAGGTCCCTCCGCTTGCCGCCTCGGGGAAGCCGGGCTGACCCATCCCTTTACTGGTGGCTCCTCATCTCCATGGCCGGAGTCAGGATATCTCATTGCCAAAGACCTCGAGCACCAGCGGCGTGAGCTGCATGCTGTGCTCAGGCTGCAAGGAGATGCAGCGGTACTGCTTGGAGTGCTCCTCGTTCAGGCTGCGCAGATCAGCCAGCTTCTGGATCATCTTAGCGTAGAGCAAGCGACTGCCAGGCGGGGGATGCCGGCAGCGGATGTAGGTCTGGAGGATCTCCGAGAGATGATCCTGGAGGGATTCCACCAGCGAGGTGTCCTGCACACCTGGGCGATCTGGATAAAAACAAGGAGGCAGAGTGATTCCCTTCCCTTTTCCCACCTGGCAGGTGACATTTTTGGGTACTGTCCTGGTTTCAATTGGGAGAGAGCTAATTTTCTTCTTAGTAGCCAGAATAGCGCTGGGTTTAGGATTTAGTATGGGATTTAGTATGAGAAGAGTGTTGGGTGGGTATTGGTCTCTCCTCTCAAGTCACTAGTGATAGGATGAGAGAAAACAGCCTCAAGCTGCTCCAGTAAGGGTTTAGATTGGATATTAGGAAAAATTTATTTCCTGAAAGAGTAGTCAAGCACTGGAAGGGGTTGCCCAGTGAAGTGCTGGACTCCCCATCCCTGGAGGTGTTAAAGAAACATGTAGACCTGGCACTTCAGGACATGATTTAGTGGGCGTGGTGGTGTTGGGCCGATAGTTGAACTTGATGATCTTGGAGGTCTTTTCCAACCTTAATGATTCTGTGATAATTTATTGATGTTTTTAATTGTTGCTAAGAAATCAAGGACTTTTCAATTTATGTTTTGCTAGTTTGGGACTGGGCTAGAAAGATTTCCACAAGCTGGGTAGGGACATAGGGAGAGCAATGGACCCAAATTGGCTAAATCCCAAATAGTCCATATCATATAACATAATGTTCAGTATATAAATGAGGGTTGACTGGAAAGATGGTCTCTTGCTCTTCTGGGATTGTGGTTTTGGGATCTTTCTCCTCCTCTGCCAGGAATGAGCTGGGCCTTGGTTGGTGACTGGAGAGTAATTGCATTGTGCATCACTTGTTTGTATATTCTATTATCATTATCATCATTATTATTATTTTAGTTAGTATTATCATTAATACTTCATTTTATTTCAATTATTAAATTGGCTTTATCTCAACCTTCAAGTCTCTTTACCCTCAACCCCTCCAATTCTCTCCCCATTCCCCAGGGGTGGCAGAGAGCGAGCAAGCGGCTGTGTGTTTTTGAGTAGCCTGCCAGGTTAAACCATGACAAAGATACACAAAACCTGGCAGATTAGTGACCTTGGGGGATGACTGTCCTCCTACCTGGGGACAGGATGCAGATGGCCATGAGGAGCACGTGCTCTTCTTCATGAAGGTTCAGCTTCTTCAAGCCAATCTGGAATTTCACCAGTGGCTCGAGCAGATCCATGCTGTGACCAGCTGGGAAGAGAAAAGGACTTTTAGCACAGTCTGCTCTGGAATAAGATCTCCTACAGCTGAGGGATGAGTGTGGATCTCAGCAGCTCCTCTTCTAATGCAGCAAAGAGCCAGGACAGTGGAACACAACTTTTGATACAGTGTAAACCACGTTGGTTTTTAACTGTACTTTTCTCCCCAGTTGTTTCTCTACACTGACACTTCTCAGCCCGCAGCAAGCAGGACAGTGCCTGGCCACCTTTACCTTGGGTGACATCACTGATCCTGTACTTGAAGTCGTTGCTGCCGCAGGTCCACGTCATGTCCTCGAGGGTGAAGGACTGGTTCGAGCGCAGCATGATCACCTCAATGGCACTGGATTTCAGCAGGGCTATCTGGTCCTCAGCTGCCAGGTCCCTGGGCAGGGGAAAAAGGGTGACATGAGACCTGTCCAGTGAGCAAAGGAACCTCCCACACTGTCCACACACGAGGTTCTCCATCAGGAACCCAGTCCCTTTGCTGGAGACACCCCAGCTTCTCCCTCACCCCAAGTTTCTATGTAATTAAGCCACAGGTATTTCTGCAGCTATATTTACTGAGTGGCATCACCCACCCAGCACCCTGGGCACCAGCCTGGAGTTAAACAGGACCTGAGGTCCTTCACAAACCAGGGTGGGACCATTCACATGGCCTCAAGCATCTTTCTTAGGAGCTCAATCATTTTGCTTACAGAGTTTGGGTGAATCAGGGTAAAATATGAGAGGAGTAACCCCCCGAAAGGAGGAGAGACAGAAAAAGTGAAAGTAGAAACAGACCTGGGAAAGGAACAGAGCCTGAGGGACAGCTGTGAAGATGAAACAGAGAAAAATGATCTGGTTGTGAAGGGTAGGATAGGATTCCCAAGAGTGGAAAACCACCACAGACATCAGATCTGGGAGCAAACATCTTACCTGAATCCTGGGATCATTTTGGCAAAGCCAATCACCTTCTGTATGCTGTAGCTGACCAGGTCGGCCAAATGCGGGAGCATGGAGAGGTGGGAGAAGTCGATGTTGACAGAGGAGCTCTCGTCATTCTCCTCAGAGAGGACCAGGTTCGAAAACATCTTTGGCTCCACAGATTCTGGAAAGAGGGAGATGGTCAGAGGATATCTCAGTTGTAGGCAAGACATTATGGGTGAGGAGTGATGCCAGCTCGCAGCAGGAACAGCATCCATCCTGCCAGGAGGACTTTACATTGTGTTTAGACAGCAGAACATGAGGAACAGGGCGGGCAGAGCGGTCGTTCTTGATGCCAACAGCATCAAGATTTTTGCACCGGGACCTTTAACTCCACTCTTGTGCTGTGATCCAGTCTAACTGCAGCAAACACACAGCCCAACATTCCTGTTCACACTCCTTTTGGCCATCCACAGAAGTCTGCAGGACCACCATCCAGCCAAGCAGTTCATGCTTGTTGCTCACAAAAAACCTTTGCAACACCCCCAGGAGGTTCTTAAGCTCCCCAGAAAAGGTAAAACAAGGGTCTGAATGGCCAAACTTAGGTAAAGCTGCTGCATTTCTACCTCTGTCACCCACAGAGAGGTGAGTGCAGTACCCGGAAATGTGCTGAAGGCATCGGAGCCAAAGAGGTCGGTGGAGTCCTCCGATGACAAGTCCTGGGTGAGAATGGAGGAGGACCTCGCTGCTCCCCTGTTGCCGGGGTTGCTTCTCACAGGGGGCTGGAAGAGAGAGCAGGACATGAGAAACAGGGCTGGGAGCGGTTCTTGCACTGGGATTTTTAACTCCTCTCTAGTGAGAGGTCATGGGATGAAACGAGTTTGGTGCACGTGGGTAGGAACCGCTTGGTCCTGCGCGTGGGAATTGGGGCCGGCACGTCCCAGACGTACCCGGAACCTGGTGAAGTCGGCGTACGTGGGGTCGTAGGTCTTACGGTGAGCCTCGAGAAGGATGTCAATGACCTTCTGCTGCTCCTCTGAGAGCTTGGGCTTCAGGCTCTCCTTGAGCGCTTCCTCCTCCTTGCGCTTCAATATCATCTCACGCTTCCTCTGAACCTCCTCGTCCGTCAGGATGACTGCAGGGAAAGAGTCAGAAACAGGTGCAGGGAAACAGGGATTGAAGGAACCTCAGCACCCAGCAGCATGCCTATCACCTTGCTAATCAATTATTAAACCTGCATCAACCTCATCCTGCTCCTGTCCCCAACTGCCGGGTCACGGCTTCCCGCTACGAGCCCGGCACAGTTTATAGCCCACTTGGGTGTTTTTAGAAAAGGGTTCAATAAGGTCATGTCAGCACTGCCACGCCTGCTCCACGCTGCAGCCTTGCTGTTTGCATTGTGCTTTTAGGTGAAAGAAATCTTGATCCAGCGAGACTCAGGCCAGTGGGTTCATCTCGCTCCAGCGCCCAACAGAGGGAGCCCAATGCAGCATCGCTCAGCCTCCGCGCCCAGCTGCAGCAGTGATAGTCCGGGGATCCAGCAGCACTTCTGCAGCACCACGAGTATTTTTAAGCTAAAGGGGATGTATAAAAATAACTTCATTCCCAGGGGTGGGTATTTATGACTTGTATTGTGGGTGACAGCCTTTGGCAGTGGCCAAGGGTTGGACTCACAGAGCTTCTCCCATTTAATTATGGAAGGGGAGCATCCATAGGTGATTTGGTCTCAAATCATAGAATCCCAGACTGGTTTGGGTTGGGAGGGACCTTAAAGATCATCCAGTCCCAACACCCCTGCCAGCAGCAGGGACACCTTCCACTAGACCAGGTTGCTCAAAGCCTCATCCAACCTGGCCCAGAACACTTCCAGGGAGGAGCAGCCACAGCTTCTCTGGCCAACCTGGGCCAGGGTCTCACCACCCTCACACCAAAGAATTTCTTCCTCACATCTCAGCTCCATCTCCCCTCTGCCACTTTCAAGCCATCACCCCTTGTCCTGTCACTCCCTGCCCTTGGCCAAAGTCCCTCCCCAGCCTTCCTGGAGCCCCTTCAGGTACTGGGAGGCCACTGGAAGGTCTCCCTGGAGCCTTCTCTTCTCCAGGCTGAACAGCCCCAACTCTCCCAGCCTGTCCTCACAGCAGAGCTGCTCCAGCCCTGGCATCATCCTCGTGGCCTCCTCTGGGCTGGCTCCAGTAGCTCCATGTCCTTGTGCTGTTGGTGGCCCCAGCACCGGAGGCAGCACTGCAGGGGGGGTCTCAGGAGAGTGGAGCAGAGGGGCAGAATCCCCTCCCTGGCCCTGCTGCCCACGCTGCTCTGGGTGCAGCCCAGGACACGGTTATTGGCTCTGTGCTGCCAGCGCACGGTGCTGGCTCATGTTGAGCTTCTCCTCCCCCAGCACCCCAAGTCCTTCTCCTCAGGGCTGCTCTCCATTCATCCTCCACCCAGCCTGGACTTGTGCTTGGATCTTACCTTTCTAAAAAGAGCTTAAAGACATGAATAGCCTTACAGGGTTGAAAGAGAAGAAAAGCAACAGAGAGCCGCAACAATTTCTTGGGGTAGCAACCCCCCCATCCCCCAATCAAGTCACACATTCACAGAAGTCCTCGTTAATACACATCCACCAAAGGGTCCTAAAAATAGCACAGCTCATTCCTCAAGATGTTATTATGACTTTAACCACTCATTAGCAAAAAACCCCCAAGCATGTTATCTGATGACAGGAAGCCAACTGCCCACCTTGGATCACAGAGAGACTTGACATTGGGTAAGTCAAGGTGGAATCTGGGGCGAGAGGTTGGCGAAGTGCAGTGGGAGCCACGCTCAAAGAGCTCGAGGCAAGGAGCTGTTTGCAGTCCCCGCTCCTTTCTGCCGTCTTTAGCCAGCGGCATTTTTCCAAGACATTTTCAAAGTTGCATAATCTCAGAGGGGACTTGAAGATCTTGGAGGCACAGGAACAACCGTCGTGGGCTGAAAGGTCAATCCTGCGATCACTACATTATGGGCAGCTCTGCGGGGGACAACGTGACTGCTTAGAGAGAAAAATTAGGGTTTTGCTGCCTCCCATCCCGGTTTTTATTTCAAAAGCATTGGATCCAACTGGCCGCTGGGTGTGAGAAAGGAAACTGTTCACAGATGAGGCAGCACCTGAAGGGAAAGAGCCACATGGGGCTGGGAAGAAGGATGGGAAGAAGAGCTGAGTGTCTGGGCTGTGGCCACGGTGTTCAGATCTTTGCCAGCCTGGTGTGTCCCAAGCACTGGAGCTTTGGAAGGGATTCTTGCAGGTGTCTACATCAAGCAAATCTCAGCTCATGCAAGTGAATCGATCTGAAATTAGGAAGTGTTGGCAGAGTGGATTGGAAAGAAAAGGAAGTCTCTGTGTTGGGGCAAGACTGCTAGGGAAATCTCAAGGAGATTTAGGAAACCCACATTTAGGAAACAGGAGCCTACAAGAAAGCTGGGAAGGGACTTTTTACAAAGGCAGGTAGTGACAGAACAAGGGGTGATGGCTTGAAACTGGAAGAGGGTTGGTTTAGATTAGATATGAGGAAGAAATTATTTGGTGTGAGGCTGGTGAGACCCTGGCCCAGGTTGCCCAGAGCAGCTGTGGCTGCTCCTCCCTGGAAGTGTTCTCGGCCAGGCTGGATGAGGCTTTGAGCAACCTGGTCTAGTGGAAGGTGTCCCTGTTGCTGGCAGTGGGGCTGGGACTGGATGAGCTTTAAGGTCCCTTCCAACCCAAACCAGTCTGGGATTCTATGATAAATCCAGCCGCCAAACAGATCTGAAACAGAAACTCTGGCCTTCAGTATTGTCCAGGTTTGATGTTTAATGCCCCAATAGGACTTGTAGGAGACAAAAACCCAAAGTAAGCCCTGTAGGGCTTAAAAAAATCAGATGAAGGGGAGTTGCAATTCCCTCATAGCTCGTCTGGTGTTGTGAACGCCCGTGCCACGACACAGCGGTTCCTGTGCAAGCCAAGGCACAGCCCAGCACCGGCGCTGCCGGCTGAGAGCCACCTCCAGCCTTTCTGCTGGAATCACTCCCGGGGACGCTGGGGAGCAGCAGACGCTTTGCTTGGCTGGGCTGGGGAATGGCTTTTCCGCAGGACCGGTGGTAACATGGGTGAGGGATGTCAGTGCAGTGACTTTATAAAGTCCTGGGGAAAAGGATTAAATTCATTTAATTTGTACTCACAGAAGGAGGGATGTTGCCCACCACGTCCCTGTCAGTCTCGAGGGGGAATATGGGATCAGGAAGTATCTCAACACCTGCACCTTCCACTCAGGATCCTGTCTTATGCCCCAGATCATAGAATCACAGACTGGTTTGAGTCAGAAGGGACCTTAAAGATCATCTCATTCCCACCCCGCTGCCATAAGCATCTTCCACTAGACTAGACTGCTCAAAGCCTCATCCAACCTGACCTTGATCCAATCTCCTCCCGAACGCTGAGCCGGAGACACCCAGCCACAAACTCCTGGCATGACCAACGACATGGCTGAGTGTTTGTGGGCTGCCCTGACCCAAAATCCATGCAGAGGCTGAGATAACATCTGCCGATCACTTCCAGACAGACATTGGCCTCTTTACGAGACACCACAAGGGCAGCAGGGAAAGCCACAGCTGACACCGAGGGGAGCACACAAGGATACAACCCTGCAACCTTGGCCAAGACCAGGGGCTGGGAAGCGCTGGAGGACAGCGTGGAGCAGCGCAAAGGCAGAGTCGCTGTGTCAGGTAAAGAAAGAGCAGCCAAACATAGAGGAAAATTGAAGCTTAGGAAACATCAGGCGTGAAATGTGTTCACTGGATGGAGTTTGAGAATCACAGAATCATTAAGGTCAGAAAAGACCTCTAAGATCAAGTCCAGCTGTCAACCCACTAAACCATGTCCCTAAGTGACAGATCTACATGTTTTTCAAACACCTCCAGGGATGGGGACTCCACCACCTCCCTGGGCAGCCTGTTCCAATGCTTGACCACATTTTTCCTCATATCCAATCTAAACCTCCTCTGTAGCAACTGGAGGCCATTTCCTCTTGTCCTGTCCCTTGCTCCTTGGTTGAACAGACCCACCCCCACCTCTCTGCACCCTCCTTGCAGGGACTTGGACAGAGCCAGAAGGTCTCCCCTCAGCCTCCTTTTCTCCAGGCTCAACACCCCCAGTTCCCTCAGCCGGGAACTCAGCACACTTGTGCTCCAGACCCTTGAGCGTTTCACTGAAGCTTGAATGGTGGCTGCTTTTGCACTGTCAAGCCCTGTGCAAACAGCCCTGTGGTTGTTCCTCCATCCCAGGACAGCCTGCCTGGCACAGTCATCATGGTGAGCTGCTAGAAGATCTCTCTGGAGCCTCCTCCTCTCCAGGTTAAACAAGCCCAGCTCCCTCAAACTTTCTTCACAAGAGAGTTGCTCCAGCCCTCCAGCCCCCCAGGGGCTACAAGCTGGACAGATATCTGGCGTCCAGCTCCTCCAGCACATTGGTTTGCACAGAAACTAAAGAGGAGGACAGCTTTCAGTAATGAACAAGCAGCAGCAATTTATATAGCAGGTCCTGGACCTTCACTGGAGCGGCCTGGAGCAGTGACAGCAGCTGCAGGGCCATCATTTACTGCTCTCCCGCCAACAAGGAGGTCATGTCTCTCCAACGCAGTGGAGACACAGCTTACCAAAGCCCTGCTCTCACAGATTTCAGAGAAATATTCAACATCTGCTGGCTTCCAAGCCTGCCCTAATTCCAGAGGACACGGGATGTTTATAGCGTGTGCTTCGAGCCCCCGGGGAGCAGAGACACGTCCCGGCCAGCCTGCCAACACCTGCCACCACCAAGTGACTTTTTCCCGGATAGCCACAACTTTTCTCTCCCTCTCATGCTCCTTCTTCACCCTCTTGGCCAGTCCTCACCGTGTAGCAGGTCCCAGCCTGGGGACTCACATCTCAGACGTTTGGGGGTAACAGGGATTTTTTTTTTTTGCTTTGAATATCGCTGCCTCTTCGGGGAAGGGGAGAGGTGGCAACGTCACCTCCCTCCTTGCTCACCCTCATGCCACGGCAACAACCGGAACCCTGCAGGCTACTGCTGCCCTCCAGCATCTCTGCTCCTCTCCTGACCAATCCAGGAAATTCCCATTTCTCCTTCCAGTTTCTACTCCTCACCCTGGCTCCGAGACAATGATTTGGGTTTTGTTTTTTTCTCCTCCCTTTTGGGGATTTTCAACACTGAGATCATAAATTGAGCCTTGTGGTGAGGATGCTGAGTGTCAGCTGCTTGTGACTACAACCAGATGCTGGGGCAAGCCTTTTCCTTGGAAAAGGGGCAAGAAGATCCACGGGGTGCTGACCCCAGGCAAGCTATAGACCTTGCTGCAGCACCCAGGAGGGGGTTGAGCTGCAACCACTTTCACTGATGTCCAAGGACCTGGCTGCAGAGGGACAAACCGCCCCAGGACACAGCTGGGGACCTTCCCAAGGAGGTCCACTGATTCCTGGCTGACTGGCACCGTGACAAGCACAAACTAATTCCCCAGCAGCAAGTAAGGTGGTGAGGAGAGAATAAATGCAATGTCGTGAGATGGCTGCAGCCCTGGGGAGCCTGTGGGTCCCTCTGGACACTTGATTTGGTGATGCATCATTTATCTTACAGGTTGCCCAGAGAAGCTGTGGCTGCTCCTCCCTGGAAGTGTCCAAGGCCAGGCTAGATGAGGCTTTGAGCAACTTGGTCTAGTGGAAAGTTGATGGCAGGGGGGTTGGGACTGGATGAGCTTGAACGTCCCTTCCAACCCAAACCATTCTATAATCTTCTACATGATGCATAATTGATCTTCTAATCATTCTCTGATCTTCCTGCTTTGCAGCAACTCCTTTAGACCATGCAGTATAGGGTACTTGTGCTCCCAGCCCTGCAGAGACACTAAGAGAGGTGAATCACCCGAAGGTGAACCTGGGTCCATCTAACACCCCATGCTTTGACCAACACAGCCCCAGGGGATGGACATCCCTTCCTGAGCTCCAGGTAGTTGGCAAAAGGGATTTTTTCAGGGCAGAAAGGGGTAATTTCAGCATTTTTCCACCCAAAACAGTGTCAAAGCAGGCAGGATAGTCCAGCAACAGACCCTTCGTTCCACTTTAAAGTATGTTCATCCCAGGAAAAAAACAGTGGGAAGTAGTAGAGGCATCCCTAAGCTGGAGACCTGCTGTCCTGGTTTTGACTTGGACAGATCTGGTTTCTTTTTAGTAGCTGGAACAGCACTGGGGTTTGGTTTCAGCTGGGATATGTTATGAGAGAAACATTAATGACAAACTGATGTTTTCAATTTTTGCTGGAAGTTGAAGGACTTTGTGTTTTGCTGGTTTGCAAAGTGCTAGATCTAGGCAGGGCGAGGAATATTTAAATTAATAAGCTAACTCAGCCTTTGGCTCTGCCAAGGGGCTGTTCCATCTCCTGTCCCCCATGGGCAGGAGATCCATGAGGGGCTCTTCCTCTGGCTCTCTCTGGGGCTCTCACTCTCCCGGGATTGCGGTTTCGGGTCGGGATTGTCGCTCCTCCAGGATCATGATCTGGGAAGGGGCCAGGCTGGGTGGGTGGGTGGTGAGCAATGGCACTGGCGGTCACTCATTTGAATATTTTATTAGTGTTATTATTACTACTATTTTAATATTAGTATTACTTTAAGTTTTCTTTTATTTCTATTATTACATTGTTCTTATCTCAACCTATGAGACTCCTTACCCTTGCCCCCAATCCTCTCCCCTCTCTCCTGGAGGTGGGGGAGAAGTGGGTGAATGGCTGTGTTGGCTGCCAGCCCAGTGCTGCCCTCCTGGGAGCTATCCGAAGTGAAATCGCTCCCAAGAGGAGCAGAAGGAGCGTTCCCAAACACCACGGCTCAAGCTGCGAGGTAGATTTCTCCTCCACCCATTGCCCACCGTGCAGCCCCACACGCTTGCCCTGCGCTTTACCCCACGCGGATAAGACAGGAAGAAAACCACAACTATTTGCTAACGTTGGCTGGGGACAGCTTGGGGTGAACCCGGGCGTTGCGGCGGGGCTATAAATCCTCTTCCAGCCTCATGGTCATAACCTCGGCTGCCCTCCAGCTTCCACCTCCTCCCCTCCCTGGTCCCTCCTCAGGGGACGGTGGCCGCCCCGACGCTGTCCCCAGCTCCTCAGGGAGCGGCAGTGGCTCAGGACTTTTGCTCTGTAGGAGTTTGAACACACACAATCTCTTCCTTGCTGGTCCTCCAGCCCATCACCAGAGCGTTTGGTCCACAGGTTCAGATGTTACCAAATCTGGACCACGCACCAGGGAAGGGATCCTTGCCACAGCCGTGCTGCCATAGGTCTCAGCCCAGCATGGTTTGGGCTGAAGGTGATGTCTGACACCATCCAGCCACCCCATGCTCCAGGGATAGAGAAGGCTCTTGCCTGCACCAGACCTCAAATTAAGGTCTGCCCTCTTCCTCCTCCTCTTCATCCCCATCTCATGCTCTGATTTCTGCTTCTGACTCAGCAACAGGGTCAAACCATCCCAGTCTTGCCTGTGACCATCCTTATTGCCTTCAATGACAGCCTGGGGAAGACACAAACCCCCGCAAGAGCTTCAAGATCCCTGATTCAACCTAAAAATAACAGCAGTACACCACGTTCCCCCTCATTTCACCAGCAGCAAAGTCCGCGGGAAGGCTATTTTTAGTCTCCTTAGTTAGGTTTTGTTAATCTAGTAAAAGTTTGTTAACAGGATCACTTATAATTTAACTCCTGGCACATCCCTGAGACCTGGCCCATCCCTGGAATCTGGTCCACCCCTGGGACCTAGCCTCAGCCGGGGTGTAAACACCCCGTACACCACTGCCATTGAGTTTTTCCGGCACTTCTAGGGTAATTAACCAGTGCAAGTCAACACACTTCCCTCGTTAGCAACAGCTACGCCAAATGGACCACACCGATCAGCTACCACGGGCTCACGTGTCCCCATCGTCACCCCAAATACGGGTGCACATGGTGAATTATCCGGTATTTTTCTTCCTTTTTATGGGACGTAGCTGCTAGTTTAAAAAAAAAAAAAAAAAAAAAAGAAGACCTGGTGATCTTTTCACCAGGGATCTGCCCAATCTTTGGGACAATTGGAAATTTAGGCTTTTCTTTCCTGCAAACACCTCCAAGTTCTGATTTTCTGGAGGACCCAGGTGCTTTGGTAGCACCCTGTGACATCAAACTCTGTTTGCTCACTGCTCACCACGTAAGGAAACCGGCATTTTCCAAGCTTTCAGGTCCATCCATCACACGCTGTGACGTCCGGTCTGCAAGGTCTCCTAGCAAAAAGCTGCTATTTTGGTTTGAATGCTACCAGCCTTCTCCTGAAGACTTGGGACGTGCAAAGCACGTGGACGTAGGAGGAAGTGTGTCAAACATTTTATTTTTAAAAGCTGCTTATCTATAAATATAGTTGGAGAAAATAAATATTTGGACAACATTAGGGTGTTTGGATTGCGGTAAAAGCGACGTTACTTGCCTCTGCTATTTACCGAAGTCTCTGCTGCGCTCGTGGCTGAAGGGACGGACGCACGTTGTAGGAATAAGGGTTCAAAAAAATTAACAAGCCAAACCCAAGAGGTGCTGCAGAGCAAAACGTGAGTCAGCTCCACGCTAACAGAAATTGCTGTTGCTGTGGGGAATTTCATTCAGTTCCCACTGTTTGGATGAAGTGAGGAGCACGGCAGAACGTGTCGGAGAGGACAATGACTTTGCACAGGCAGGCGGGAGTAAGTTTGGTTAATCAGAAACAGCCCCAGATGTTCTCACTCAGTTGATGCCCCACCAAGAGCCCACAAAGACAACTTGGCTTTGATAAAAGCAACTCCCTGGATTGCTCACCACCACAGGACCAGCCTCAATCATTAAACGAGCTCCTCTCAATCATTACCCGCCGCATCCCCTGCCCTTTGCTTCCTCTTCGAACCCTTCTAGGGCTCTTGGGTTTGGTGCTCGCACGCCTGCTTTCTGCACCGCACGTTCATTGAGATGGAAAAGGACATCACAGCACGAAGCCAGGCCGCTCCCCACAGGACACACATCAGCATACTCACACTCTTTCATCATCCCGATGTCCACGCAGCGCTTCAGCCGACACGCCTGGCAGTGCCGCCGGTTGTCCTTGGTGATTTTGCAGTCACCGTTGAAGGGACACGTGAACATCGCTTTCCTCTTCATACTTCTCCTGGAGAGGAAGAGGAAAAAAATATTTTGGGTCAAATAAACACTGTTTTGAGTGTGCTAGAGGCTGCTCCAAACATGGGGAGGAGATGCAAGCACAACTCCAGCTCTCTGGACAGCAAACTGATGGAGAGAGGATGCTGGAATCGGTCTGTTCAACCAAGGACCAAGGGACAGGACAAGAGGAAATGGCCTCCAGTTGTGGCCAGGGCAGTTGAGATGGGATGTGAGGAAGAATTTCTTTGCTGAAAGGGTTCTGAGGCATTGGAAGGGGTTGCCCAGGGCAGTGGTGAAGTCCCCATCCCTGGAGGGATTGAAGAGTCGTGTAGACACAGTGCTGAGGGACATGGGTCAGTGGGGACTGGTCAGTGTTGGGTTCATGATTGGACTCGATGAGCTTAAAGGGCTTTTCCAATCCAGGAAATTCTGGGATTCTGTGAAACTCCATTGATGTGACTCTGTTCAGCTCAGCTGGTCACTCAAGAACACTAAGTTGGAAAGGCTGTACCTGGTTGGAGGCATCTATGGGTTTGATCTTAGAGGTTCGAGCATTGCTGGGCAGCATGGAAAAGGACAACTTCTTACAAGGACACAGCCGAAGGGTTCATCCACAGGTTAAGCAGATTTCTGGTTTTGAACAGGTATTATGATGGCCAAAGAAAGGTGGAAAGATTGTAGAGAAACCTCCACCAGCAGCAAAAGAAACCAGAGTGGAGGCTTCCATGTACCAAAGCAGCCGGTGTTATTAAACATTTACCAACTTTTAAAGCCTGGCTTTGCTAGAAGAACTGGCTGGAGTACATGTTTGTGTGAGCAGGAGAAAGAAACCTCACTGCAGGATACATGAGAAACAACACTTAACATAATAACCCTCTCTTCCACTAAAGCCACACCGTGCCACGTTAATCTGCCACTGCAATCGGGAATGTAAATCTTCCAAGTACAAAGGGTCAAAGCCAGAGCTCCCAGCAAAAACTTGACACAATATCCACTAATGACACATCACAGCATAACTGAGCTGGTCCATCAAGGGTGGTTTCTCCTCTGCAGTTTAGACACGCTGCGTCTTTGCTTTGGAGAAAGTTCCTCAGTGATCTACTGTCAGTGAGTGAAGTTTATCTCTGGCTTTGTGAGTATTTCTAACAGTGCCACTCACCATAAATGAAGAGGTTTTGAATGGAGGTGAGCAAAGCCCAGGGTATCTCTGCCAGCTAGAAAGTCACAGGGAGGATGTTCAGAGGTAAACAAAGCTGAATCAAAATGCAATTTGGGTACAACAGTGAGAAATCTGCCACCAAGTTATTCACAGAATCACTGAATAGTTTGGTTTGGAAGGGACCTTCAAGCTCATCCAGTCCCAACACCCCTGCCAGCAGCAGGGACACCTTCCACTAGACCAGGTTGCTCAAAGCCTCATCCAACCTGGCCCAGAACACTTCCAGGGAGGAGCAGCCACAGCTTCTCTGCCCAACCTGGGCCAGGGTCTCACCACCCTCACACCAAAGAATTTCTTCCTCACATCTCAGCTCCATCTCCCCTCTGCCACTTTCAAGCCATCACCCCTTGTCCTGTCACTCCCTGCCCTTGGCCAAAGTCCCTCCCCAGCCTTCCTGGAGCCCCTTCAGGTACTGGGAGGCCACTGGAAGGTCTCCCTGGAGCCTTCTCTTCTCCAGGCTGAACAGCCCCAACTCTCTCAGCCTGTCCTCACAGCAGAGCTGCTCCAGCCCTGGCATCATCCTCGTGGCCTCCTCTGCACTGGCTCCAGTAGCTCCATGTCCTTGTGCTGTTGGTGGCCCCAGCACTGGAGGCAGCACTGCAGGGGGGGTCTCAGGAGAGCGGAGCAGAGGGGCAGAATCCCCTCCCTGGCCCTGCTGCCCACGCTGCTCTGGGTGCAGCCCAGGACACGGTTACTGGCTCTGTGCTGCCAGCGCACGGTGCCGCCTCATGTGGAGCTTCTCCTCCCCCAGCACCCCAAGTCCTTCTCCTCAGGGCTGCTCTCCATCCATTCTCCTCCCAGCCTGGATTTGTGGTCAGGGTTGACCTGACCCAGGTGCAGGACCTTGCCCTTGTTGAACTTGATGAGGTTAGCACAGGCCCCACCTCTCCAGCCTGTCCAGGTCCCTCTGGATGCCATCCCGTCCCTCCAGCGTGTCAGCTGCACCACACAGCTTGGTGTCATCTGCAAACATGCTGAGGGTGCACTCGATCCCCAAGTCCATGTCACCAAAGATGTTAAACAGCGCTGGTCTCAACACCAACCCCTGAGGGACACCACTCACCACTGGTCTCCACTTGGACATTGAACCATTGACCTCAACTCTTTGAGTGCGACCATCCAACCAATTCCTTATCCACCAAGTCATCCATTCATCTTGGCCATGCCTCTCCATCTTAGAGACAAGAATGTAATGTGGGACAGTGTCAAACACCTTGCACAATGCTGTATTTCAGCACCAGGATGAAGATCCTCCTGCTAGAGACAGTTGCCCTTCGTGCAATAAAATCCCTCTGCGATGCTGAGCTGATGGTTCCTGACCCCTGTGCTCCACAAGCAAACGTGGACCTACCAAATGGGCGACTGCAGGCTGGGAGGGTGATGGCAAAGGGGCCCCCCCAGCCCAGGAATGATGCCAAGCCTACGCTTATAGAGTATAAATATAAAATATGTTCTCAGCCTGCAGACCCAAGTGGCACGTAGCATGCAATTAGAGGCTATTTTAGAAAAGGGGATGTAAACAAAGAGGCTTTACTCTGCCTTCACCTCACAGATGAATAAATGCATTTAGGAAAATTAATACAGGAGAGGTTGATGGCAGAGCCCTCCATAACCTGCCTCACACTAAGAAATTCCTGTTTCACCCAGCAGCTGCCTCTCAATTTATCGCTTTTCGCTGGGTTTCCCCCTTCCACCAAGACCAGCAGGACCTTTGATCTCCTAGGAACAGAGACAAACATTGCTCAGCTCAGGGGCAAATCAGGATTTGGAACTGAACACCTCAAAATCTCCCAGTTTCAGTGATAGACTCTTGTTTTTAAGCGTCTAGGACAGGCAGGCAGCTCATCGTTTCCCCCATAGCCCAGGGCAAGGCTGGGAAATGCACAAACAAGACAGAGAAACACGAGGCCCTCGGGCAGGGAAAGATGTCCCATGTGTGAGGGCAAGCCCAACATTATGGTTTTGGTATGAAAATTGCAGTTTATTCAAAAATTGCAGTTTATTTGAATACAGGGTGGTTGGGCACAATAGAGGGTTTCTAAACAGTTGCTTCTCTGCCCCCAGGGTCCATGGCTCTCGGCTACGAGGGGCCCCAAGTGACACCAGCAGGGCAGAGGAGTGGCTGTCCACCCCACAGAAGGAGCTCACGCCACCCAGCTCCAGTGTATTTTTATAAAGCTCCAGACCCCGCCATTTCAAGGCTCATTTCAGACCCATGGCCCAGGCACGCTGCCAACCGTCAAAAATAACGAGATCCCTCCCTGCACTCACCCAGCCCACGGGGAGAGTAACCACGGCCACGGGCAGCAGCCAGGGCAGCTGGGGTTTGCTGAGCAGGGAGTGATGGGCTCTGAGGTGGGGATGGCTGTACCTGGTGGTGGTGGGGAAAATAATCATGGAATGGTTTGGGTTGGGAGGGACCTTCAAGCTCATCCAGTCCCAACCCCCCTGCCAGCAGCAGGGACACCTTCCACCAGACCAGGTTGCTCAAAGCCTCATCCAACCTGGCCCAGAACACTTCCAGGGAGGAGCAGCCACAGCTTCTCTGGGCACCCTGGGCCAGGGTCTCACCACCCTCACACCAAAGAATTTCTTCCTCACATCTCAGCTCCATCTCCCCTCTGCCACTTTCAAGCCATCACCCCTTGTCCTGTCACTCCCTGCCCTTGGCCAAAGTCCCTCCCCAGCCTTCCTGGAGCCCCTTCAGGTACTGGGAGGCCACTGGAAGGTCTCCCCGGAGCCTTCTCTTCTCCAGGCTGAACAGCCCCAACTCTCTCAGCCTGTCCTCACAGCAGAGCTGCTCCAGCCACCATGCAGGTCTGGTCAGAGCTTTGCCCTTTTTCCAGTGGAGGCTGTCAGGGCTGCTATTCACCATCTGGCATTTATGTAACTTCACTTTTCTGATAACCTACAAGCCATTTCACAGAGGCACTGGGGTTCACTTTCTCCTCAGTGTGCTCAGTTGGACTGTTGGGCTCTGTGTCTACCAAAGAACAAGGACAGAGCTAAACTGCTGCAGTTAGGGGGTGGTTAATGATCAGGTTTCCTGGCTGGCAGAGCTGGGTGTAGGCAAATAACAGTCTTCACTGTGGCTGGAGTGCTCTCTGGATCTGTTGGGTAAGATAAAGCCAGATGAGCTCCTTCTACCTCTGTGAGATGAGCATCCTGCAAGCAGCAGTGAGCAATGGACGTACACCCCTCCGTACACAGCAGCCTGTCCTTTGCAATGCTGTGTTTGCATGCAGTGAGGGATTGTGTCTGAGACCACACATGGGAACACTGTCCCTATTTTGGATGGAGAGCAGCCCTGAGGAGGACTCAGGGCTGCTGGTGGATGAGAAGCTCATATTGAGCTTCTCAAGGTCAGGTTGGATGAGGCTTTGAGTAACCTGGTCTTGTGGAAGGTGTCCCTGCTGCTGGCAGGGGGGTTGGGACTGGATGAGCTTGAACGTCCCTTCCAACCCAACCCAGTCTGGGATTCTATTAGTGCTGGGCTCCATCCTTTCCCTTTACCAGACAGGACTGATCTTCAAATTAACTCTTTTTGAGTTTTTATTAGCAAAAGGGGCTTTCAATACACACAACTCTCACATATGCAGAACCTGGGAAATACTGTTTCCTGAAAGCTAAACCTACTCATAACCAAACCCTGCTGTGGCCTTCCTGGCACGTCCTTTCCATCACCCACCACACCGCTAATAGGTGAGGAGTCATTTTGGCACCACAGCTGCAGTGGAATGACCTCACACAACCATCACAAACCGTTTGGGGTGGGATAACCCCCTGTTTCTCCTCATTACACCTACACAGCCACCCAGGGAAGCCCCCTGGGACACCAACAGCCAAGTCAATGCCAGAAGAAGAGCTGCTGCTCTCTGGCACCTGTTTTGCATCCATTTGCATTTTCTCCCTGAAATCCTGTCAGCTTCATCCCCACTTCTGATCTCAGGAACCCTCCAGACAACTGCATGTCGCCATGAAATATCTTCAGAGACCTCTTGGGAAGGAGGAAGAGGAGATGGATTTATTTTAAAAGTACCATGTAGGACATGGCAAAGAACTGGGGAGGATTGCAGGAGTGGGAGATGTAGTGATGCAGACAGGATGGGTGGAGACTTCAGAGGTTTTGAAATACCCAGAGGCTTTCCCAGCAGGTATTAACGCCCAGTGTCACTGCACAGGGGAAAACTAGAACTGCAGAAGACATCAGAGAAACCATGGATGCTTCAGCCAAGTCACAGCAGAATAAATCACTCGGGCTTTTTAAGAGCTCCTGAGCAAACAGCAGAGCTCAATAAAAGGCTACTGTTGCCATTGGCATCATTAGTCAACAGTGGGCTTGAAAGCAAGTGGCCAAAGGTTGCCTCACGCCTGTTTGTGCTGCAGGTTACGTGCACGTCTGAGCACCCAGAGGTGCCAGTAAATTCCTCATCCCTTTTATAGAGCCATTAAACCCAGGACCTCCTGGGAGACTTCACACCAGGGAATCACGTCTCATAGGTATGTCCCCAAAATGGGTGCGATCCATCAGGCGGTCCCCCAGCAGTTTTGCTTTCACCCCAATGAGCCAAGGCTCAGGCTTCATTTTGCTGCATCCCCCCAGTGCAGAGCACAAAGCTCCAGGTACAGAACTACAGAATCACAGAACCGCCTGGATTGGAAAAGATCTTTAAGCTCATCGAGTCCAACCATGAACCCAACACTGACCAGTCCCCACTGACCCATGTCCCTCAGCACTGTGTCTACACGACTCTTCAATCCCTCCAGGGATGGGGACTCCACCACTGCCCTGGGCAACCCCTTCCAATGCCTCAGAACCCTTTCAGCAAAGAAATTCTTCCTCACATCCAATCTCAACTGCCCTGGGCACAACTGGAGGCCATTTCCTCTTGTCCTGTCCCTTGGTCCTTGGTTGACCAGACCCACCCCCACCTCTTTCCATCCTCCTTTCAGATGGCTGAAGAGACTAGTCCTGGTTCAGCCTGCAGAGGAGACTAAGTCACGTCTACAGCCTGGAAGCACTTGGAAAAAGCTGTGAAATCTTCCCAAATCTTTTGCTGCTGTAGTTCAATATTCACCGTTGCTCTCCCTCTTTTAGCTCCTTCCAGCCAAAGGTGTGAATCTGACCTCCCAGGTAAGTGTCATCAGCCACCCAAAATCAATACCAACACAGTGATTTTTTTCAAAGACCTCCTCAGCAAACGCAAGCTGAAAGCTGAGAACCAGCAAGTGCACACAAGCACAGCCTGTTACAAAAGCCAAGGTGCTGGCAGAGGGATGCCGAGCTTCCCTAGGAGAGTGTTAGGGGTCCAGGTCACAGCGGTTGGGAAAGACCTTTAAGACCATTGAGTCCAACGATAAACCCAGCACTGCCAAGTCTATCTCTAACCCAGGTCCCTCAGCACTCCTCTGCCCGTCTTAAACCCCACCAGGGAAGGTGACTCCACCACCTCCCTGGGCAGCCTGTGCCAATGCCTGATCACCCTTTGGGTGAAGAAGTTTTTCAGAGGTCAAAAGCCAGACCATTGCCTTTGTGGCCACAACAGGGACAGAGAAGGTCAAGGACATCAGACCAGAGCACCTGAAAGAAGAGTTGCTCATTTGCAGCAATAATTGAGGAAAATGTTGTCACTCAGGTTGGCCGGGCTTTGAAGCCGCCTTGTTCGAAAACAGTCTGCAAGATTGTGGTATGTGAAAACCCCCATCTAGCCCCAAAATTCCTGCATGAGGAGGAGTGAGGACTTTGCTGTGAAAGTTCAAACTCTGGTTGCTGTAACAGCTCAGGGTGTAAAGCTGGTGTTTGCAATCCGACAGCCACCTGTGCCACCATCTCATTACAGTGCAAAATACTTGAGCAAGGCTCTTTCCCAGCCAGGCCCACGCTCACTCATTATCTTGCTTCATTTCACCAGCACTGAGTCACTCTCTCACTTGGTGTAAGTGATCCCAACTCCCACGTGAATGGTTCAGCACTGTCTGGATGGGAGCATCACCCCAATAAATCACACAGAACCCCAGAATCGCCGAGATGGGAAGAGACCTTTAAGCTCATCGAGTCCAACCATGAACCCAACACTGACCAGTCCCCACTGACCCATGTCCCTCAGCACTGTGTCTGCACGACTCTTCAATCCCTCCAGGGATGGGGACTCCACCACTGCCCTGGGCAACCCCTTCCAATGCCTCAGAACCCTTTCAGCAAAGAAATTCTTCCTCACATCCCATCTCAGCTGCCCTGGCCACAACTGGAGCCCATTTCCTCTTGTCCTGTCCCTTGGTCCTTGCTTGAACAGACCCACCCCCACCTCTCTGCACCCTCCTCCAAGGGACTTGGACAGAGCCAGAAGGTCTCCCCTCAGCCTCCTTTTCTCCAGGCTCAGCACCCCCAGTTCCCTCAGCCGGGAACTCAGCACACTTGTGCTCCAGACCCTTCCCCAGCTCCGTTCCCTTCTCTGGACACGCTCCAGCACCTCCAGGTCCTTCCTGGAGTCAGGGGCCCAACACTGAACCCAGCACTCCAGACGTATGAGTAAAACTGAGCCACCAAAAAATACTCACAAACCTGCAACTCTCCAGACTCAGACTTCAGCAGCTTAGAGATGTTTCTGCCTTGCTGACCAGCTTGAGACCACTCAAGACCCCCATCTGACAGTGGAAAAAAACCGCTGCATATACAGCCTAGAGCTACCTTAAACCCCCAAAAAGTCAAAGTTTAAAATGAAAGACTGCCTGGTTTTTGAAAAAGCTTGGTGCCCACTCCAACAGACGGGCAGAGGACCACACACATCTCCATACACAAGTGCACAGAGCTTCAGAGCAGGCATTAGAGACAGTTTGTATTAAAAAAAAAAAGTTTGTGGTCATCATACCAGTTTAGGTTTCAAAGACTACTGGTACCAGACTGCTAGAAGCTCTTTGACTCCTACCTACACAGCATGTGGAGGTCTACAAGCTTCCCAGACAGCTGGAAATCTCTGGATAAAGGTAAAAACAACTTATTTCCTGGTAGCCGGGTGCCCAAGCAAACCACAAGCAAGGACACAGTTGGAGATCTCTCCGCTATCAGGACCTGCCGGTGTGTCAGCGTCTGCACCGCGGGCACGGGTCTGGCCAGGCCGGGCAGGGCTGCAGGTAGCTGGAACAGCAGCCAGGCAGCACCCTAAGGTCACCTGCTCCTCAAGTCTTACTGGTCATGGAGTAAGGTTCCTCCTCCCCAAAGACTCCCCCTCACCTGAAGAAGCCCTTGCAGCCTTCACAGGTCATGGCGTTGAAGTGGAAGCCGGTGGCTCTGTCTCCACAGACGCCGCAGATGCGGGGCACGTTCCTGTCGAAGTCACTGGCCAGGTCGGGAAGCGATGTGCTGGCAGCCACGGTTTCCATCTCTAGGAGAGCAGGGAAAGCCAGGTATTTATTTTGTAAAGCTGTCACAGCTTTACAAAAAAACAAATTAGATGCAAATAAAGGTTTTTTCCTTGGCTTTGCCACAATTTGGCGAGAGAAACTTCTGCATTCCCTCTGGCTCTGTGCACTAACACCACCAAAAAGCAGGTTTTAACTGATTTTTAGTACACATTTGCTCATCTGTCCAGTAAAACCAGTACTAATCCCCCCTTCCCATACCCCCAGCCTTAAACACGCCGCAGAACACACTCAGTTCGCTACGCTTCAGCAGTGGAACTCCTATAGCCCACCCCAAACCCAGACTGGTTCCCCCCGCCTCACTCCTTCGTGTTTGTTTTCAAAAAAACCTTGAAAGGAGCAGAATTCACCCAGATCGATGCTGCAAAACCACAAGGAAAGAGGTCACGCCGCCCGTACGCGGGCAGAGAATTTCCCTTGTGCACAGGCAGGAAACGGCACCGGCACACTCACGCCAGCTCCCGTAAGTGAGAAAAATCCCAAGCACAAGGCAAATGCAGATTGCTTAAAAAAAAAAATCCTTAACAGGAACATAAACAAGGGAGGGAGGAAATAGTGCTCCCACCGCACATCGCTGAGATTCATATTAAAATGGAGCTTTAAATAGATTTTTCCCAAGCTTACAATATCCACTGGTAGAATTCTGTCTGCTATTAGAAAAAACAAATATCTAAAAGCACTGGGAAAAGAAAAATCAGAAGTTTTCATGATGCCAAATCTCGGTAAAGACAACACGGAGGCTGCAGTGTCATTGCTCAGGAGGACAGGCTGTGTTTGTAGCTCACTTCACCCTGCAAGTTCTCAGCAGCTCCCGTGCCTCAGTTTCCCCATACACAGGACAGAGTCCTCCCTTCTGCACAACTCGGGATGATCAATTTTAAATCAATTTAAAAGCTTCAAAAAAAAAAGCATTTTTTGGTTTGTTTTGTTTTAAGTATAACTAAATGTTTTCCCAAGAGGAACAGCAGATCACTGCTGTCTAGTCCGCTTTCGAAAGGCCGGTGCTGAAACTGTCCTGGGTAAAATACTCTTTATCAGTCACTCAGTGATTCCAGTCTGGAGCAAAAGGGATTTTAGGAGAAAAAAAAAAAAAAAAAATAAAAAAAAAAATATGACAACGCTACAATTTAAGTCTCACCAAGTCCAGACTGGTATTGCTTGATCCCAGTAACACCTGGGCTCCTCTTCATCCCTTGACAGCGCAGAGCAGCTCTGTAGAGCTTGGACACAAAGCCCAAAGGTTCTGCAGTCAGGGAGCGATATCCCTGAGTACCCAGGGACGTGCAGCTCCCAAAGCAACTGCAGGAGCTTGAAGTCTTCTCTGAATTATCTTTACCTCACCAGAAACTTAGCACAGCCAACAGTCCTACTACCTTTAAACAGGACCACACAGAGTCCCAGAATCGCCTCCACTGGAAAAGACCTTTAAGCTCATCAAATCCAACCATGAACCCAGCACTGACCAGTCCCCACTGACCCATGTCCCTCAGCACTGTGTCTACACGACTCTTCAATCCCTCCAGAGTATTTAAGCCCGTCACCTACGCTTGGAGAAAGCTCCCAGGAGAAGACAGATGCAACCCCAAGGAAAATGTCCTCTGTGCAGAGAATTATCCTTTACCTGTATCTGGAAGATAAGCCATGCTCTGCTGGTGCATCTCCCAGGAGCTCTGGAGCTGGGACATGGAGCCACCTGCAATTAAAAAGACAGACAGGACACAATCCGAGACAGCTCCAAACTGATCAAGGTCGATGAGTCAAAGGAGCGCGTCTGATTGCACACCTCAGCCATGAGCACCGTGCCTAGGGTGGGGTGATCTCGAAATAGCCTGCCAGCTTGGGTACCACTTGTCTGGTTCCCACACCACCTCCTCACCACGGATCCAGGAGGAGATATCGCAATACCCCGGCCACCCGCTGCGTGCCAGCGAGTTGCTAAGGGAGCTGCAGGAACGCACGGATGAACACAACAGCCACCCTCGGTGAGAGCAAGGGCACAGGAAGGAAAGGAGACAGCGAGGGGTGTTCAACTCGTTTCTTTAACCTCAGTAATATTTTCCTATAAATTTAAATTTCCCAATTCAGCGCGCAGCAGCGCGAGCCCCGCTGCCTCGTGTGGGATGGCACAAAGCAGAGCTGAATGGCTGGGGGATTGCGTCCAGGCCTGGAGCCCCCAACACAAGAAAGATATGGAGCTGTTGGAGCGGGTCCAGAGCAGAGCCAGGAAGATGATCAGAGGGCTGGAGCACCTCTCTGCTGAAGAAAGGTTGAGGGAGCTGGGCTTGTTCAGCTTGAAGAGAAGAAAAGGCTCCAGGGAGACCTTCCAGTGGCCTCCCAGTACCTGAAGGGAGGGGAGTACCCAGTACCAGGAAGGCTGGGGAGGGACTTTGGCCAAGGGCAGGGAGTGACAGGACAAGGGGTGATGGCTTGAAAGTGGCAGAGGGGAGATGGAGCTGAGATGTGAGGAAGAAATTCTTTGGTGTGAGGGTGGTGAGACCCTGGCCCAGGTTGTCTAGAGAAGCTGTGGCTGCTCCTCCCTGGAAGTGTTCTTGGCCAGGTTGGATGAGGCTTTGATGATCAGTCAGGAAGATGATCAGAGGGCTGGAGCCCCTCTCTGCTGAACAAAGGTTGAGGGAACTGGGCTTGTTTAGCTTGGAGAAGAGAAGGCTCCTTAGGAGACCTCATTGCAGCCTTCCAGTACTTGAAGGAACCCTAGAAACAGGAGGGAGAGCAACTTTTTTCCATGGGCAGGTAGTGACAGGACAAGGGGAAGTGGTTTTAAACTAAGAGAGGGGAGATTTTAGTTGGATATTAGCAGGAGGGTGGTGAGGCACTGGCCCAGGTTGCCCAGAGAAGCTGTGGATGCCCCATCCCTGGAGGCATTCAAGGCCAAGTTGGAGGCACCACACTGGCACCAGGATAGTAGAGTGTTGGGACAGAGCCAGGAAAAGGTTTTATTCAGGTGCTTTGCCTTCACTGAGCTTCTCCTCAAGGCCTGGCTAACCTGCATCAGTAACAGGGTGATGGGTTGGCTCGTGCCCATGGGTCACCCCACTGTTCAACACAAACTCACAGCCCTAAATGATGAAGATGCCACAATGCATGGCCAAAGCAAGGAGAACTGTGGATGCAAACCATGTCCCACAGCCAGTCAAGCTCACAAAACATGCCTCCAGCCAGAGGGTTTATCTTTCCAAGCACTGCACTGCAGGATGATGCGGCAAGTTACCACCAAGGGTCACATCAGAGATGAATGGCTGAGACCAACACTTAGGGATCTTCCCCTGGGAAAGCAGCACACAGTGGAGCTTCTGGAGATGGGATAAGCCCAAGACTCATCCACGCTTGGCAGAAACCTGCTCAGGTCAGTTCCTGCTGAGCATCCACCTCCATCCCACCAAGTTTCGAGGTCTGCAGGGGGAAGTAGGGCACAGACAGCCCCAGCTCACCTTCCTGAAGAGCTGGATTCCAGGAGTGTCAACAGCCACTGCGTACCAGACCGTGGCAAAACACCCACCAAGCACCCAAACTGGAAGCTGCTGCATTGGTCATGCAGGACATCTCTTGCCAACAAGAAGCAGGGCTGCTTTTGGGTGAAGACCTTTGTGGAGACCTCAGAAAACCTTCTCCTCGCCATACAGACATCCTGAGGCACCGTTAAATACTTCTCCAGTGCTTTGTGTTACTCCCTGCTCTACCACGTCTTCCCAGGACCAGATATGGAGACACTGACACCTCCAGAATCATGAAGCAGGATGGGGAAAGCAGGTGCTGATGGTAACCTACAAGAGGTCTCCCCTCACCCTCTTGAGGTTATTTGATCACCAATATTCATTAGAGAGGAATAAGTCTGTGCCAGACACAATTCCCACATGGATGACAGTGCTGCTCCAAGCTACCATCTCTGACTTCTTGGAAAATGTTACTCAGCCCCATAATGGAAATGACGTCGGTGTATAGGGTGGAGCACACCCGGGAGTTTCCCTCCACCCCCAGGAAAGGTCGCTCATTCATCAAACCTGACATTTAGCCTTCACCTCTTGAAAAAAGCAAAATAATTTATGTTAGAAGGGCTGACCTCTTTTGAGCAGGCACCAGGAAGGTCAAGCCAATTTTGTAGTTGGTTATAGCAAAGTAGCAGCAACCCAGTTGTTGTCCCAGGGTTGGCTCTGAGCAGCCATGCTTTGCTAAATCTAAAGTTTCTCACCACCTCATTCCCAGGGCACCAAATCCATAGATAGGTCAGGACATTTTGGCTTTTGAATGATCCTTTTTGGGGGTTTTTACAGAGCTGTCACAGCAGCAAAGCTTGAACAGCTAAAGATGCTGGACTTTATGAGGAATGGTGTGGCCAGTAGGACCAGGGCAGTTCTCTTTCCCCTGCACTGGGCACTGGTGAGGCCACAGCTCGGGTGCTGGGTTCAGTGTTGGGCCCCTGACTCCAAGAAGGACCTGGAGGTGCTGGAGCGTGTCCAGAGAAGGGCAACGGAGCTGGGGAAGGGTCTGGAGCACAAGTGTGCTGAGTTCCCGGCTGAGGGAACTGGGGGTGTTGAGCCTGGAGAAAAGGAGGCTGAGGGGAGACCTTCTGGCTCTGTCCAAGTCCCTTGGAGGAGGGTGCAGAGAGGTGGGGATGGGTCTGTTCCACCAAGGACCAAGGGACAGGACAAGAGGAAATGGGCCTCAAGTTGCTCCAGGGGAGGTTTAGATTGGATGTGAGGAAAAATTTCTTTACTGAAAGAGTGGTCAGGCACTGGCACAGGCTGCCCAGGGAGGTGGTGGAGTCACCATCCCTGGAGGAATTTAAAAGACATGTAGAAATGGTACTCAGGGACGTGGTTTAATGGTGGACTCAACACTGAGGTTTTTGGTTGGACTCCATGATCTTAAAGGTCTTTTCCAACCCAAAGGATAGTGTGATTCTATGGGATGCTGCCAGGGACGGCTGTGACTGCCGTTAGCAGCCGGAGCTCTCCACTGGGATGCTGCCAGATGATGAAGCAGCACAGAAGCCACCATGGTCAAGGCTTAAAGACATGGGAAAAGCTCACCTGCTGGAGACACCAAGAGGTAAGAACAGCACAAATACAGCAGCTGACCCCTTTGAGGTAGTTGTAGAGAGAGTTACTGGTCAGTAGTTCAAGAGCTGTGCTCAGGGAAAGCAGCACGCAGCCGGGAAGCTAAAAAACATCTGTTAGAGGAAAAAATCAAACAAACAAAAAACCCACCATACAAAGGGGAGTGCAATCTCTGGGGAGGTTTGCCATTCCCCAAATATAACTGAGCTTAAAGGAAACTGGGCGAATCATCCCAAAAATTAGTGTAATAGTCATGGAAACCGTAGCCCAGTGACCCTGTGGTGGGCGTATGAACACTGGGACCTTCAGCATGGGGTGAAAGGGGGGAAAAATCTGTGCTACAGGGAAAGAAATGAGAATATGGAGAGTTACTTGCCCATACAGGGTGTAGCATCTGCTCTTCTTCCTCCTTTATGCTAAGCCCAAAAGAGGATCCTTTCCTCTTACATCTCTATTTCTAAGTACCCTCAGTAACCACTCAGAAACTGGTAGGAAGTATTTTGCCCAAGTGTTTTCTCAGGCTTTATCACTTTTCTTTTTTTCTCACCAACTTGCAAAACTCACTCTCAGTTTCTCAGAACTTGGCAGAAGGGAAAAAAAGCTTCAGATCATGACTGTCCCTAACAAAAGCCTTAGTCACTCATATTCCATGTCTGCACAGCAGCAGGTTTCCCTCCCAGCACCGAAGTGTCTCCTTCCTTCCATTAGCCACAGATGGCAATAACACACAAAACCAGAGCTAGAAACCAGTGCTTGGAGGGTGATGGGAGACTGGTTGTAGGGCTGCTGCTCAGCAACCAGATGGGCTTCAGATTTCCCACACTTTCCTGATGAACAAAGCCAGAAATACATTTTAACATCAATGTCCAGCTTAAGAAATACCTAAAAGCAAGACCAAGTCTTTGTCTGGCCAGGATACAAGGATATGGGTTTGTATTCAGTTCCCCAGGAGATTCAGGCTTTGCTGAGATTTAGAGGAGAAACCAAACCTGTTAAGGAACAGCTGAACATTCCCAGAAAACAAGAGGGATGTTTCATTAAAGAGGTTTGGAGTATTTAGTGTTTTGGGACTGCCGTCGGTACACATTTTCAGGACGCAGAAAATAAACCGTTACAATACTGTGGAAGTATTTGTCACGTTCTCAGTGTCTTTGTTGCTCCATCAAAATGCATTTTTTTGGCTAATCTATTTGCCAAGCAAAACAAAAAGAATAAAAAAAAGCTTTACCCACACGGCCTGAAAGGACCAGGCTGGTTTCTGAAGTTTAAGTAAATCCTCACCCCTGGCACTGCTCTGACTCGCTACTGAAGACTCTGCAAAGTTTTGGAGAGCCCCATTCATTTACATGGAGGTTTTACTGTTCTCCTGGCTCATGCTCAATTAGCACCACTGTTGACATGTCAAAACAAAATGATGCTCCACAGAGTCTCTGCAGAGCCTCTGGCAACTTGCTTGCATTTTAAGAAGCTTTCTTTCCAGTACAAATCAGCCTATTCATAACGTCTCGTTGCGGCATGCGAGCAACCCTGTCTCTATTAAAAAATAATAAAGATAATTAAAAAATTTCCTTCTGTAGCTCCAGGGAGCTCTGTTATTTAGCTGCTTTCCATGAGATTTATTAGACAGCAGATTGACAGCACCCTGGGAAGATAAAGCCCACACTAGCCCATGCGGGGATGTTGGTTCCACATTGCACATGGATGGACGTAGCTGAAGCTCCCTGTGCTGCCTCATGGTTGAATCCCTCTTGCCACCACTCATCCCTGTTTCTAGGTTGGAAGAACATTTTATTTGCAAGACCTAGAGTGGCTGCAATCTCTTGGGAGCCAGACAAGGAGACCTAGCAAGCCTGACAGTGTCATAAGACCAGCAACTATTTACTACCTGATGCAAGTCAGCTCATGCCACCCCTTCCTCCATTACTTTGATTAGAGATAAAACCCTCCTGGAGGCTCTGCTAACACCCCCAGACCAAGGCGGGATGCTTCTCCCTGCCAGGTAACACGTAAGCATGACAATTCCTACCCCAGAGAGCCCAGACACTCGCAGTCTGCAAACATATCACTGCAATCAGGCATTTGGAGGAGGGTTCAGCTGTGTGACAACCAAAGGAGCTACAAATATTAGTTCGAAGAAGGTCAGAGAGACTTAAAAAAACCCAACAAGCCTCTAAGGACTAGGATGCTAATCTCACTCCTTGTGAGGGATCAGGTACTTATGGGTCCCCTAAACAGAACCCCAGAATGGCCTGGATTGGAAAAGCCCTTTAAGATCATCGAGTCCAACCATGACCCCAGCACTGCCCAGTCCCCACTGACCCCTGTCCCTCAGCACTGTGTCTACACGACTCTTCAATCCCTCCAGGGATGGGGACTCCACCACTGCCCTGGGCAACCCCTTCCAATGCCTCAGAACCCTTTCAGCAAAGAAATTCTTCCTCACATCCCATCTCAACTGCCCTGGGCACAATTGGAGCCCATTTCCTCTTGTCCTGTCCCTTGGTCCTTGGTTGAACAGACCCACCCCCACCTCTCTCCACCCTCCTCCAAGGGACTTGGACAGAGCCAGAAGGTCTCCCCTCAGCCTCCTTTTCTCCAGACTCAACAATCCCAGCTCTCTCAGCTGCTCCTCAAATGCTTTGTGGTACAGGATTGAGTAAGCCCGGGGACATGTTGAACTCCATTATGACCACCAGCACTTCCCAGTAATGTGGTGAGGAGCAGACATCTGAGCAGCCACGTCCCTGGCAGTGAAGCTAAAAAAAAAAAAAAAAAAGAGAAGTGTTGACAGAGCAAGATGAGGTCTGCTCTCAGCCTGGTCAGGCTTTCACCAGTTCCCTGGGGCCACCCTGGACCTCCAGCATTGCAAGACATCTTCACCATCACATCCAGAGTCTGGGAAACCAGAAGGGAGGAGAGCATCCAGTACTGTGGGGCATCTTTGCCATCACATCCAGAATCTGAGAAACCAGAAAGGAGGAGAGGGAATGCACAATCCAGTCCCTAATACCTTAGTTTGGGTTTCCAGAGTCATCAACACCACAATACCACCCTTGCTGACTTTTTAGTGAAGGAGGATTGCTCTCCAAAGTTGTGGGAGCAGCAGGAGAGCCTGCAGAACACATCCAACCTACATCATCCAAAGACAGAGAGACAAGTCCTCAAGCAAACATGTGCAAGGCAGCTCTGAGGATGGTAGCCGTGCCTCCTCTCACCTGCTTCAAGACAGGAGCTGGAGTCCAGGCACAAGTTGCATCAATCCCAGGTAGGAAATGCAGGAGAAGCCTGTTCAGCAACCTGGGAAAGAGGTCAAGGGAGCTGGTGCATGGCAGGGACAAGGGCTGGCCAGACACGAGCATCATGGTGCAAATCCTCAAGCAGCTTCACAATGGTGAAGAATCAGAATTAAAAGCACTTGGCCATTTATAAGCTCTTCTACCAGATTAGCCAAGGACCTTTGCAAGATCTCACGCTGCAATTAGGCAACAAATCCTGACCTGTGCAGGTAACAGCAGAAAATATTTCTAAGTGCCATTCCCCTGACTAGAAGGAACGAAGTAAACAGATTTCCAGATTACAGCTTGGGCACCACATCAAAAAATGCCTCCAACCTGAGTCCTCGCATGACACTTTGTCATTTAAGCTGCAAAAATTAGACAGAGCACTCGCTGCAGTAATCCATCGGGATCTGCCAGCCAAGGGAGACCCCACCAGCACCATATTTATGGCACCTGGATTGCTTCAATATGGAAATTCTACGTGAACAATGTGTCCTTTATCACAGAATCCCAGACTGGTTTGGGTGGGAAGGGACCTTCAAGCTCATCCAGTCCCAGCCCCCCTGCCAGCAGCAGGGACACCTTCCACTAGACCAGGTTGCTCAAAGCCTCATCCAACCTGGGCGAGAACACTTCCAGGGAGGAGCAGCCACAGCTTCTCTGGCCAACCTGGGCCAGTTCCTTTCTCAAGTTCTCCTTCAAAAAAATAAATTAAAGCAACTTGTCACACAATCACAATTTTGACACGGGCTGGCAGAGCTTCCCTTTCTACCTCTTCCCTGTATTGTGGCATTTCAGCAGAAGTCGGTACCTATTGATGCCATCAGGGCTGGCTCCAGGAAGACAGAAAGGGGCTGTCTGGCATCAGCCTGACTCAGGCTCTGCCTTCGTTCCCAACTGATGAGCCTCATCCAAGCACCCATCCTCTCCAGTCCAGCTTGATGCAAGAGTTTGCAGCCATGGAGCCAGGTCTTGAGACTGGCTGCCAGCTGGGATGAGTAAGCCCAGAACACCCCACCCAGAACAGAGGCCATCAGCCATCAATAAGAGCACTAACAGAGAGGAGCACTCGGTGATGGCATCGCAGGGGCATCCACAGACCCCTGTCCCTGCCTCAAGGCGCCAACACCAGCCCAAAATGCAGCAAGTTTCAATGGGTGAAGGACCTGGGAGCACCATGGCAGGGAAAGCAGAAAAAAACACGCACTGGGAAGGGTGGAGCATCCTCCAGCATAGAGTCACAGCTGCCATGGGCTCCTGACTTTTGGGCTTCCTGAATATTCTTTTTAGTAGCCACCTCCTGATCTGGAGCTCTTCCTCCTTGTTTGAAACCCCCCCCTCTTTAGATTAAACCAGCTCCTAACACTAATGATCACTAACCATGAACAAGCAAGACCCTAAATTGCTTCTAGCATCACACAGAGTAAAGGAGCCGCCAACATTTTAACATGTCACGTCTGCAACACTGCTTCATTTAGAGATTCGGGGCCCAGAAACACTTAGAGGGTAAAACCAGTCAAAACAAGGCTTGAGACAGAACAGTTCCAGTAAAGCACTGCTCTCATGGGTTTTGATTTCAAAGAAAGTGTCGAGTAATGAATCACAACCTGACATCGTGCAAAGCAGCTCTGAAAGCATCACACACTTATTTAAGGATACACCTCTATCAGCTACATCAGCTGCAGCAGTGGGAGTTCTCAGAGGAAAACCTCATTCCTACAGACTGGTCATTCCCAACCCCACTGTCTCCTCCAGTTTGGGCTGGTGCAGGAACAGCAATGGCTCTTTGCCTTTTGCAGGTCTGAGTGGCTCCAAACTGCGGAGCACTGGTGACCCCAAAGCCAGGGTCCCCAGGGTGGAGTTCAGGGCACTGGCATCCCTTCCCGTTAGCATGTCACAGGGCTCTGTCTGCCAAGACCAGGGCTGGCTTCCAGGAATGGGCTAAACAATTTGATTTCCCCTGTTGGGGGAAGTCATGACCGTTTTCAGGTGGAACAGGAAAGCTGGAGATGCCATTCCCAGCCTCATCTGAGCCCTCCCTACCCTCTCACCCATTCACCCAAGTGATGGTGACTGCCTGCCCCATCCCCAAGAGATGCTTCTTAAATACAAGATACCCCTGACATGGGGGAGGTGATTTGCAACAGCTCTAGCCACTCCAAAAATAGAAAAACAGGAAAATAAGGAAAAGGAAGGGTAAACATTTGCCAACTGATGAAGCAGAGAGAGGAGCAGATCAAACATACCTGTGCCAGGACAGCTCACCCCAGGAACAGGGGAGCAGGAAGTCAGAGGGGTGGGGGGAACCAAGTCCAGCAGCCTCTGAGCTGCCAGCCCTCACCAAGACAAGCTCAGATATGGAAGAGATGGAGGTCTCACATGTTGGATGAGGCCAACCATGTTTAAGCTCCACAGATCCTGTTATCCTCTCTGTCACACAAACACAGCAATATCCCTTGCTCACTTGATCCTCCTAGGAGCTGGCACTTCCAACAAGTTGTATTTAATTATTCAGTTAATATCCCCTGTGCTTTAAATTAGAAGGGACACCACCATGAACTACCACCTCCCTACCCAATCTGAACATTTTGCACAGAAAAAAAACCTAACCACACAAGCACGTGCTTGGCAGGGGATGCCTCTGCTCCTGGTGAGGATCTCCTGCCTGCAGATGCTACATTTGCTCCACAGGCTTTCATCAAAGCAAACAGCATCACCTGGGACCATGCCTCCAAGTCTGCAAACCATGAAGAGCAAAATCCCTTTCCCAATGCATTCAGATTGAACAGCAACATAAAAAAATATACATATATATACACACACATAGCCATGCATCTCCTGGAGCAGAGAGACCACTGCACAAGCAGCCAGAGATCTGTGGAGTGCCTCATTTCCTGAGCAAGGCCATGGGAGGATGTTAGTCATTAACAAGAAGTGACGGCGGTCACCAAACCCACGCCTTGTGGGCCAGAAAGCTTGGGTAAGACAACAAAAAGAAAAAAACAAACAAAAAAACCCCACCACACACTGGATTGGCACAATGGATGTTGTGTTGGTTTGCTCTCACTCGGAAGCTGCCGCATGTGTTTGTGATTTAAAGAAAAAGGCAGCTGTAAGGTGTTAAAGTGCATTACCTCAATAACAGCTCAGGTGCTGCTATAGTGCTGTATTTACAACCAGAATTTAAAATTCTGGTAGAACTGCCTGTCTGTGCAACCCAAGACATGGTTCCTTGATTACTGCCAAATACAGTTATACAGTACCCAGAACAGGACAGAGCCATTTTATTCTTATTCTGATAAAAAAACCTGCAAGACACCAGGTTTTCCCACCTTACCATCCCCACCATTTCACTACATGCTCTGAAAGTGCACAGACCTTCTTCCAGACCCAACCCAGCAGCCAAAGACACGATGCCTGCTCAGTTCACTGATGTGAGGCTTGATTAAGCATTTTCCAGCTCAACAACACAGATGGATGAGCATAAACCTTCCCAGTAGCAGCCTACACCAGGCTGCAACCCAATGGAAAGCTCTGCTGAGATGGAGAGCCTAGGAAAGATGTGATCTGGATGACAGATTGGTTCGTGTGAGGAGTTTCAATCACTACAGCTTTTTCCAGAGGACTGATGTCGCTACACCCAAGGGCACCACAACAACCTCACCCCAAGAAGGACCTGGAGGTGCTGGAGCGTGTCCAGAGAAGGGCAGCGGAGCAGGGGAAGGGTCTGGAGCACAAGTGTGCTGAGTTCCCGGCTGAGGGAACTGGGGGTGCTGAGCCTGGAGAAAAGGAGGCTGAGGGGAGACCTTCTGGCTCTGTCCAAGTCCCTGACAGGAGGTAGTGGCGAGGCAGGTGTGTATCTTTTCTCCCAGGTAACTGGTGATAGAACAAGAGGCAACGGTCTTAACTTGTGCCAAGGGAGGTACAGATGGAATGACAGGAAAAAATTATTCACTGAAAGGGTCCTCAGGCACTGAAACAGGCTGCCTAGGGAGGTGGTGGAGTCCCCGTCCCTGGAGATATTTAAGACAGGTAGAGGAGGTGCTCAGACATATGGTTTACTAGTGGACAAGTATGGTTAGACTCTATCTCAAAGATCTTTTCCAACCAAAAGATTTTATGAACTGCAAGGTTGAGGATGGTCAACGCAGCTGCAGCTGAGGGGTTTTATCTGGGCTGGTTTGTCCCTAAATGCTCCTGTTTGTCAAAACTGGTCTGCAGACACAGCAGAGACACGTGGTGTGTTCACACTTGCACATCAGCCAAGCAGTTACTACGGGTTCCTTCCCACTGCGGATCAAAATTCGCACCAGCGATTGTGCTGGAGCTGGTTTGGCAACGCGAAAACCCCGCTTTACCTCAATCTTTGGATTCTGAAGCAGATGCTGGAAGAAGATCATTCATCTTTGAAGTTATCAGGAAAGGAGATGCACAAGTGCCAGTTCACAGGAAAGATTCAGCCCCGTCCAACTTCCCCTCTGACTCACCGAAGCCGCCCGCGAGGTGCTCTGCCCAAATTCAGGAGAAGAGTTTGTGCTCCTGGCTGTGCCTCAGGCACATCCCACCAGCTTCCTCCTGAGATGCTCCAAGCTCCTGGCCCTGCAAAACTACTACAGGTCTGCTTCTACGGCAAGGCTGCTCAGGGAGCAGCAAGAGGAGGCTGCCAAGAGCTCCTCGCTTGCCTCTCTGCGAGATGTTCCTTGAGGCCAGCTATCAGCCTGCATTGTCCCTGCCCTAAGTACTCATTAGCTCAGGATAAAAAAAAAAAGGACAAAGTACAGAACAGCGTTAGTCCCATTAAGAGTTTGGTTTGGTTTTAGTTGTTTGGTTTTTTCTGTATTTTATGACTTACTGCAGGCTGGGGAAGTGGAGAAAAGTCATGTTCAGCCTGATCCTTGATTATGGGACATCCTGTTTGATTGTCTTAAGGTGTTCAAGAGCTGCAGGATGAAGCAACAACAACAACTAAAAAAAAAAAATCAAAGAGAAAATTAAAATCAAGTCTGGAGCTACCAAAGGCACCTCATGACAAGCTGAGGCCATTGCTGCCAAGCCATAAGCAGCAGATCTTCATTTGCTTTTCAGAATCAGCATCACCCCATCAGGCACTTGCTCACCCTGGGCTTCTAGGTGACAAACCAGCCGGGTAGAATCATAAAATCAAATGGTTTGGGTTGGAAGGGACCTTAAAGATCATCCAGTCCCAACCCCCTGCCAGCAGCAGGGACACCTTCCACCAGACCAGGTTGCTCAAAGCCTCATCCAGCCTGGCCCAGAACACTTCCAGGGAGGAGCAGCCACAGCTTCTCTGGCCAACCTGGGCCAGGGTCTCACCACCCTCACACCAAAGAATTTCTTCCTCACATCTCAGCTCCATCTCCCCTCTGCCACTTTCAAGCCATCACCCCTTGTCCTGTCACTCCCTGCCCTTGGCCAAAGTCCCTCCCCAGCCTTCCTGGAGCCCCTTCAGGTACTGGGAGGCCACTGGAAGGTCTCCCTGGAGCCTTCTCTTCTCCAGGCTGAACAGCCCCAACTCTCTCAGCCTGTCCTCACAGCAGAGCTGCTCCAGCCCTGGCATCATCCTCGTGGCCTCCTCTGCACTGGCTCCAGTAGCTCCATGTCCTTGTGCTGTTGGTGGCCCCAGCACTGGAGGCAGCACTGCAGGGGGGGTCTCAGGAGAGCGGAGCAGAGGGGCAGAATCCCCTCCCTGGCCCTGCTGCCCACGCTGCTCTGGGTGCAGCCCAGGACACGGTTGGCAAGGATCACAGAGCTGAGCACAAAGCATTTCCAACTGTAGAACAGGCTCCTGAATTAAATCGACACCAGCTGTGCCGGGCAGTATTTGGCATTAAGGTGATGTAACTCTAACCCATTCACAAACTGGAAGCAGCAGATGTCTCTGCCTTTCCTACCCCTTCGGCTTGTAATTTTAACTACAGACAGGAGCAACACATAATAGCTTTTTCCTCCTTCCACGTTTTCACTTCTTATCTATAAGAGTTATTTCTCCAAGCTAATGTTTCCAATGGAAACTCTGCCTTTTGCTTAGTCAACATGATTTCCACGCTGATATCGCCACTGCTCTGCCCATACCGTTGTACCTCCAAGTAACACCAGCACAGTTGCACCCAACTAATTGCAGGGCACAGCAAGGACAGGTCAAAGGGAATATCCTGCTCGAACAAATTTGGAACAACAATTATTTCCACAGATGCCTCCCCGTGACACTTGGTGTCACCTGAACCCTTCCCAGATTTCAATCATTCCCTCCTCTCGCTCCAAATTGCTTGTGTGCTTTGTCCGTGTCTTTGTTTCCCAATCACTCATTCCAGGGTAAGAGCAGGCAAGGAATTCTTTCTCTCATATTCCAAAAATTTAGGAAAGGCCAACAGAAAGGAGCTGCCCCTGCACGTGGCAAATACCACACTCCTTCAGGGCTTCTCCCTAATTTCGAAATACATACAAACAGGTTCTTGCTAAGAATGCAAATTGCTCCATCACTCTCCACCAGAGAAAGAGAAATTGCACCAAAACCACACAACCCCCCAGGGACTCCCCAACAACTTTAACACTCAAAATCTCATTTATCATATCAAGCCTACTTTGTTTGGTTTGGTTTTGGTTTTTTGCTAGAGATGGAGGAAAGACTTCAGCTGATGAAGCTGCAGAATAGTACTGCAGTCTGCATAGAAATAATGATCTGCTGAAGCGTTGGGAGAGGAACTGAAGTTTGACTGAATAAGAAAATTTGAACCCTCATCCCCCGGTGAAGATTCAGTCTTCAGCAGAAGCAACTCCTGCTTGGTTTCATGCTGCCCAGGAAAAGGTGGGAGAGCTGGGAGAGCCCCACAAGCTCCCTTTCATTGTCACAGCTGAACCCACACAGCATCACAGATATTACAGCACAAAGATTCTCCAAATTTGCCTGAAATCAGTGGATTAAGCCAGGCAAGCTGCTCCAGTAACACTCACATCACGACAGAACTACAGAACAGCTCTTCTCTGCAAGGCACCCACACAGAGTTCTACAGGAAGAGTCCAGAATTCAAGGTCTTGAGATTCACAAAGTGGAAATTCACATGTGGAAAAAGATAGAGCCCTTCTGAGGCTGCCAATCTGCTCTGGTGGCCTTTGAAATAATAAAATAATATATTTGGGAGACAGAGGACAATAGAATGATATCTCAGGTCATTCCCAGAAAGAGAGACCCAGCAGCTTTGGTCAATCCATGCTGGAAGCAGATTATGTTGGATATTTGCTGCAAAAAGTCTAAAATACCCAGCTACACTCACAGATCTACCTTGTGACAAGCAAAACCCTCCCATGGAAGGGGACAAATAGCTTTTAAAGTCCCTTGCACCTACCTAGGCTTGTTGAGCTGCTCTGATAGCAGATTTTCTCCCCAGCTGCATCATTACCTGAACAGTTGTAAGACTTCTCATTTCTGAGGGTGGGGAAAGAAGCTGACATGGAGAAAGCTGCATTTGGAGGAGCAGCAAGTGACAGCAGAGATGATTTATGATGGATTAGTCACCCTCAACCAGCACTGCAGAAACACAAGCCTTGACCAGCCCTCGTTAAAAGACCCAGCTAAATGCAGCAGGCTTCCCCACTGGTTGAAGAGAGATCCACCTTCCCCACTGAGCACATTTCCCAGGAATTTGGTGTTCCAGCAGGCAGTAAGTGGCATTGCAGGAATCTTATTGTCAAAGAAGAAAAAAAATTTAGCTCTCAATATACACAGCAGTAACAGAACTGAAAGTCTTCTCGTGTTCAAGTGAGAAGTTACGATATAATCACAGGAGCTACCAGATTTCGGATAAAATGGGACCCAACATCAGTGGACCTGCTTGCACTGAAGAGATTGGGGCATCACAGTGGAATATTCCCAATTTATGGGAGCAAAAAAACCCAAGTCATGTCATCTCTGAGGCCATCCCACAGCCTAGAATACTTGCATGCATGCAGATACAAGAGGGTAAGAGCGAGAAGTGAACATTCCTGAGACCAGACTCTCAGCAGCTTCCTGGAGAGGATCTCCACCTTGCACACGAGCTCAGCTTGTCATAGGAATGTCTCCTCATTAAGATACTAATTCTTAACTCTTATATGAATTCTTTGCTTTCTTGCCCCTCACCTTTCATCCATGAAGTCCAGCCCATGCACCCACACCTCTCTCCAGCCCAAACATTCCCAACAAACTACAGTTTCTTTAAGAGCCACGAGCAGAGCAGTGATTTCTCAGCAGACTAATTAAAGGACAATTAGAAATGAAGCAACAGCAAGGTTAAGAGAGACAAGAACATCAAGCCAGAAGGGGGAAAAAAGAGCAAGAAATAAAACAGAAGTCACAAAAAACAAAGAGGACATCCCCATATCATCTCTCACCAAGAAGATGAAAGATAAAACAAACCCAGTGACTATCAGACCTTGACATTAATTGATTTTTTTTCCTTGAAGTCAAATTTTGGTCAGAATTACAGCCTAATCCTGCAGATTGGGAACTTTAAGGAAGGACTCAAACCCATAAACCAAGTTCTGCTGAGCCCCTGGTCCTTCCCAACCAGATGGGCTGTTGTCCCAGACCAGGACAGCTATTCACCTGTGGTGGGTGCCCAGGGAAAGTGACTAAGGAGAGTTGACTCCCAGATCTCTGCTCCTTTTGCCTGTCTGGACAAGCCAACAGGTAAATTCAGAGCTAAACACAGGCACAGCACATGATGCCAAGGCAGAGTCATGCCCTGCCCTCAACAGGCAGTTCCTTCTCCAGCAATTTGACTGCTACTTAAGGAAGTGAGTGGGTGAGGAGAGTTAAAATTGTTCCCCTCTACTAAGAAATTGGTTGGTAATTCTGCTTTCTTCCTTCCCAGAGATGAGCTGTAGCAACCCCATTCCCTGACATCAGCCATTTGCAGTTCACCTTGAAGCAGAAAGGACTCTAACCAGGTACGTTTGGGCTGGAAAAAGAAACAGAAATTTAATTTTCTGTGCTTGTGACTGCAGCGTTCGTAAGCA
Organism: Caprimulgus europaeus; assembly: GCA_907165065.1. The sequence continues at coordinate 699,322 of OU015554.1, read as the reverse complement.
GAGGAATCTACTCAGCACTATCCCTGACCTGCCAAAAGTCAAGGATCACCCCTCCTGTGAGCAGGTCTACACATTACCCATGGATTTAGGTACCCGGTGCTGTCCACGTGTTCCCTCAGATCCCACCTCATCCTTTTCCCTGCTAAGTTTTTGTAGCAAAGATCATACAACCAAACATTTTGTCACAACATACTTCACTGGTTTGAAATTCTGTCATCCATGACAAGTAAAATAAAGAGAAGGAAGCGTTTCTTGCAGGGCAGCAGCCCCGTGCAGTGGTTCTGGTACAGACATAGGGTCTCCTACCCTGCTATGGTGATAATTTATATTTCAAGAGCATCAGGCAGCCCAACCACACTCACTTTTGTGCCCTCTTCCAGTGTCAACAAGCAGGACAGTTGTAGGAGGCCACCCAGGGCACAGAAAAACAGGTTTCTCCTCCTCTGTCCAACATCAACCAGACCACAGGATTACTGGAACGTCTGAGCACGAAGCGGAGTCGGTCAGAAAACAACTGGCTCCGCTTTAAAACTCCAGTTACCAGGCACAGGCAGGTACAAGAGCAGCCTGCACCCAGATTCCAGAGCAAGAGGAAAGTGATGTGTCAGGACTACTGGATTGAGAAGGGCTCTCTTCCCTCAGGGAAGAGTCCCCAAAAATAAAGATTTAAATTCAGGATTAGGAATTAGGATCATCTCCACATTCAGTATAAGCCAGGCTTTGGAAATAGAATCTCTTTACCTGGCAAAAACAGCACCACACTAAAAAAAAACCAACCAAACAAACAAAAAAAACCCCAAACTCCTGTCTCAGAGGGCACAAGGACCTTGGGAAGATGTGGAATGATGAAAGCCAAGTGTGGTGGGTTAACCTTGCCTGAATGCCAGAAGCCCACCAAGTTGCTCTATCATCCCCCTCCTCAGCAGGATAGGGAGGGGAGAAAATAAGATGGAACAAAAACCCCAAACTCTTGGGTTGAGACAAAGGCAGTTTAACAGAAACAAAGCAAAGCCACACATGCAGAAGCAAAAGAACAAAATGTTTATTCTCTATTTCCCATCAGCAGGTGATGTTTGGCCATTGCCCAGGAAGCAGGGCTTCGTATGCACAGTGGTTACCCCAGAGGGCAAACGTAAATAACAAATGCCCTCCTTCCCCCTCCGTTCTCCTGGATGTATTTCTGAGCAGATCTCACATGGTCTGGAAGATCCCTCTGGTCAGTTTGGGTCAGCTGTCTCCTCCCAAGATCTCCCCACCCTCAGCCTACTATGGGGGGAAAATGTTAGAGAGCCAGCCTGGGTGCTGTGGGAGCCCTGCTCAGCAGGCACCAAAACACTGGGGAGTTCTCAGCACCTTTCTGGCTCCTGATGCAAACCCTGGCACTCTGAGCTGTGGGGAAGTTAATTCCATCTCAGCCAGACCCAAGACAAATGTCTCAGACCACACTTGGACCAGGGTATCACCTTCAAGCTCTACAGGTGGCAGCCGATGCTCTGCCAGTCAGCACTCACCATCCCTCTGGGGACACAAAGGTGAACCAATGCTCACAGGTCTGATCAAGGACACCGAGTGTTCCACAAAACTAAGCAAATCTGAAGATAGACCACGCTTCTATCTTATCTGTGTTCTGTTCAACAGGCCTATTTATGGAGCTGTAAGTGCTTATTTATAAGGAACCCTCCATGTCAGCACTATCCATGTCCCCACAGCAAGGGACAAAAGCAAAGCTGATGTGACACGCAGCTCCCAAAGTCCCAGCCCTCACCTGGCAGCAGGTAACAGATGGCACAGGCCACCAGTCTGCCCAGCGGGCAAGGGAGCCGTCACTGCCCCCAGCACCCATCACCTCGCCCATCGCACCAGTCAGTCGTGGGAGGCTTCTTGCCTAAGCGAGTGGGGTGAGTGGGAGAGCTGATAAAGTGGGAGGTGTTGTGAGCTGCAGCCTGGCATTGAGGAATGGAAACAGCACCTCCAGGAGCCGGGCAGCCAGCTGGCAGAGCCTGGGACAGAAAGGGCTGTCACAAAGGAGAGCACTGGCTGCAGGTGTGCAAACCCTGCGGAAAAGGCACCCATTTCTCCAAGAGAGCAAAAACAGAAAGGTACCGCACGCTGAGAACACCCTTTTCAGCCTAACTCATAGAATCACAGTGGTTGGAAAAGACCTTTAAGATCATCGAGTTCAACCCTAAACCAAACACTACCAAGTCCACCTCTAACCCATGTCCCTCAGCACCTCACCCATCTGTCTTTTAAATCCCACCAGGGAAGGTGACTCCACCACCTTCCAGGGCAGCCTGTGCCAGTGCCTGACTGCACTTCTGGTGAAGAATTTTTTCCAAATATCCAATCTAAAGCTCCCCTGGAGCAACTGGAGCCCATTTCCTCTTGTCCTGTCCCTTGGTCCTTGGTTGAACAGAGCCACCCCCGCCTCTCTCCACCCTCCTCCAAGGGACTTGGACAGAGCCAGAAGGTCTCCCCTCAGCCTCCTTTCTCCAGGCTCAACACCCCCAGCTCCCTCAGCTGGGAACTCAGCACACTTGTGCTCCAGACCCTTCCCCAGCTCCGTTCCCTTCTCTGGACACGCTCCAGCACCTCCAGGTCCTTCTTGGAGTCAGGGGCCCAACACTGAACACAACAAACTCACCACATCCATGACCCTAAAAACCTCTGGGAACTGTGAATATGCTCAGAACTTTCATTGAAGACAAGAGAATCACTCACAGTGTCCCACTGTCCAGAAAAATCAGAGCTAAGAAGTCCCATCAGCAGGTCCCAGCACCTTGAGCAGACAACGTGTATTTCTGGCAATAAGGAAACTACTTTTAGATATACAGATAAAGGTTCCAGGTATTGTTTTTCATCACTTTTTTACACCCTGTTTCCATTTATTAGCAGCCAGAAGTCATTAACACATGTGAGGTTTACACTGATACTGCTGTTAAACACCACAGATAAGAAAATTGTACTCAAGTTACAGCTGATTCAGCAAATAAAATGAAGGTGGAAGCAGGTGAGAGTGGCACCAGTGACTACCCTGTCACATTGGTCCCAAAGCTGAAGTCACACCAAGGTCTCTCAACTATCAGAGGAGACCCTGTTCTCCAGCCATTGCATCTGCTTCTTCAGGTCATGGCTGAGAAGCTCCATTTTAAAGCCTTTGAGAGTCTCTGACCTTCCTTATCTCCCTGGACTTTTGCTCCCCTTGGCATTTATGCTCCTCACACCCTGGTTTAACCGTCCTTCCCCTCTCCCAACCCCAGGGGTACAAGCTGTCCTCACGGGCTGTCAGACAAGCGCCAGCACACAGGTCTTGTTTAAAAAAGTTAAAAGTATTGTTCATTTTTAGAATAAAATAGTTCAACTGAAATGGATCTACAACGATCACCTAGTCCAACTTCATTTTTACCTCATTCTTCAGTCGTTCTCCCCCACAACAGGTACAACTTTAGAGACCAAATTTCACACAAACAGCCCTATTCAAAGTGCTGCTGCCCACAGTCGCTGCGCTAACGCTCAGCTGTGAGCCATGGGCCAATAGCTCTATTTTAAGAGCTGGTTCCAGTTGTATTTCTCTTATTTTGGGGTTATATTTTTTTCATCCCTATCTTTGCAAAACTGTTTTAAATTAACATCACTTCCTCATCCCAGCACGGGGTTGTTGCAAGATACCAGGGGGTGCCCACGTGTTGGGATGAGCACCCCGTGTTGGCCATCACACTGGAACGGGCAAAGAGGATAATTGGGAAACTACAACCTCTGGGTCTGCTAAAACACAATTTCATGTGAGGGAGAAGAAAAAACCATCAACAGGAACAAGGTGCTCCACGTCTGCCCTTCACGGGCCGCGAGACGAGCACGCAGCTGTCGCAACAACTTTCACCCACCACCCGCGAACGCGGGGGTTGTTTTGCCCCCCGATCTTTCTGCCTCGGTGATGCCACGATGAGTGCGAAGCCGTTTCACATGACTTACGCAAGTGCCGAATCGCTTCGCTGCCACCTCTTACCCAAGAGACACAACCAGGAGGTTACCCAAAGGAGGAACCACCCCCTTGTAGCTACAATTAAGTGCTGGCAGCAAAGCCACTTGTGCAGGAGCAGATGCCATCCAGATCCAATTCCCACTATCTCCATCTCTAAGGAGGAGATATAGACGTCTCTCCACCCAAGGCTGCTGCATCCAGCTCTTGGAGAGGTCAATCCTAGGGGGATGGAACTCTGCCCAGCACCTAGACACGTCCCCCTGATATCATTAATTTAGATGCCACCTGCATTTATTCACTCGCTACCTGCGTCATATTCAAATACAGAAGAGCACCACGTAAAACCCACCGCCCACAAGACCCTTCCAAACAAGACACCCCATACCCGACACCTCCTTTCACAGACATGAGATTTAATAATTCCTCCCACACAGTTTTGGTTTAGGAAAGTCCCTTGTAGCAGCATCCAACGCCCACCCATAAAAACCCCCCACATCTCCTGTTTGTCCAGCTCCATCAGCTCATTGCCCTCATTTGTGGACATAATTGGACGGAGGTTCATGCTGGAGCCATCCGACCTTACCCTGCACCCAGACGTGTGTCCCCTTCCTCTCATCGCTGGCGTGCTACCACGGACTCACACTCCAGAGGCAGCCTGACAGCTTCCCCCCCACCTCACTATCATGCTCAGACATCGCAGGGGACCGACAAACCCACTGAAATCCGCTTTGAACTCTGATTATTTCTCTCCCAGTGACTCGGCATTATTGCGGCATTTCCCCTTCACAAGCTCCAGGAAGTTTGGGGCAGGCTGACTGCGCTTTGCCTCAGCGACAGCGGGTTAACAATTATTCCAGAGCACACATCTAGCCACAGGGAGAGACACCGGCTCCCCCAGTCAGTGATCAAATGGGGAAAGAGGAGAGATGATCCAGTTATTTTGCCTTAAGTACGTTGGGATTCAGGAAACAAACACCTAGTGAAAAACTAACCCACCCGAGGCAAATTCTTGCCCAATTAAAACCCCATTTTTCTGCACCCCACTGCGAGATCTCACACCTGATCTATTTACAGACAAGCGTGATCTCAGGCAGACATCTGCCAGCACCTCCTGCACCTGACCAGCCTTCCTCACTCCTCTTCCTCAGGAATGAGGGATGCCGGAGGGGTGTCCACGCCATGCAATGCCAGCACGTGGCTCCCAGCATTACCCAACCTCTAACTGGCATTTATTTTTTTTTTTCCCCCCTTAGCTCCCAGTTAAAGACACTTTCACAGGACCCATCCAAAATCCACGGCACAGTCGAGAGCTACCAACCCACCCTGATTTAATTCAGTTTTAAGCAGCTGCTTTGGAGAAGGCTGAAGAGGTTTTATTCAAATTAATAATTACAGCTTTAACTTCCTTCCCCAAAGCAGACAAGTTAAATATCCCTTCCTACCATCACAGAGGCAATTGGAGCACTAACCCAAGACAGCCCAACTCACTCTCACTCCCCAACAGACATGGAGGAAACACTGCCAGCATCCAGAGACAGGAGCAAGACCCTCAGCAGATGTTTGTCTCCATTCCACATTGCCCCAGAAATCACTGGTGCTCCTTTAACCGAGTCCTGGGAGGAAGATGAGTCACTGCCCAGCTCTTGTGGGAGGAGAACACACCGCAAAACGCTTCGGAGCCAGGGCTGGCTTCTTGTGAAAACCAGTTTCTGAAGAAACTTTTAATGCTGAAGGTTCCAGCCCCAGGCTCAAATAAAAGGGAAAAAAAAAAAAGAGGAAAAAAAGAGGGGAAAAAAAAAAAATGGGCAGCTCACCCCAGAGAACAGGCACCTCAACCTGCTCTACCCAGCTCCCCAGGTCCCTTTGGGTGCTCAGTCCTGTCCCAAGGGTGCTGTGCTTGGTCTAGGGATAAAGAACCCCCCCTCCTTACGTAGGAGCTGCAGGAAGATCCCCGGTTACCTTCGTTTCCTGGGAACTCGTAGATGAAAGATCCTGGCAGTCACATCCGTCAGGATCACTCAGAGACAGGAAAAGTCACTGGGGAATTAGAGACGAGTGCAATTAGTGCCACGCTGGGCTTTTGGGCTCCATTTGATCTCTTTCCTCTCCCTTAAAAAAACCCAAAAAACCTTAATTGCTAATGTTAAATTTAAGATGTATTTTGAAGCTGATCATTAATCAGGGACTTCTGTGAGGCAGACACCAACCTGTTGATAAAAAACAAGCTGGAAACCCTAAAACACCAGTTAAACACCCTAACTGCACCCCCAGGTAATTCATCAGCTTCAGAGTCCCCCCCTCAAAAGGGTTTGGGGAGCCCCAGAGACAGACACACAGGACTGGGACATGGGGAGAGGGGACAGGGGGGACTTCCCATGATTGGGGATGGAGGGTGAAGCTCAGGAGGGGGATGTCAAACCAACATGGGGGACACAAGTGGGTCCAGCTTCTCCCCATCTGCATGCTGACCCCAGGGGGAATCACAAACCAGCCCAGGAGGGGTTAAGTCAGACAGAATTTTAGGGGGAAGAAAAACACCCCCAACACTGTCACATTCACCCCCCCAGCTCCAAGCTGAACCTTCATTTCAGAGCCCAGTAAGGGACGGTCAGACCTGAAATTGGGCAGCACTGGGGGTGGGGGAGTGGATGGGACTCTGACACCCCCAAAACCAGGAGTCAACCCCACAACTCAGAGAGGGACAGGAACACACCCCCCCCCCAAGAGTTTTAAGGGGACCTCACTTCTGGCAGGGGAAGTCCTTAACACCCCTGAGAGCCCCCAGCTGAGAGGAGACACTAGGTGTCAGGGGATCTCACATGGGACCCCCAGCCTGGGAAGGGGGGATGCCACAGAGTATTGGGGGGTCCAAACATATACGGGATCTCCAAACCAGGATGGGGAATACAAGGAACCTCCTGCCCACATGGGACACCAAGGCAGGGAGCGCAGAGAGCACTGGGGGACCCCCAAAAACTACACAGAACCCCTAAAACCAGGGAGCACACAGAGCACTGGGGGACCCCCAAAAACCACGTGGGTGCCCAAAAGCCACACAGGACCCCCAAAACCTGTGGGTACTCAGGGGCTCACTGACTCAGTGCATCCCCCAGAGTCTCACGGGACCCTCCCACCCACAAGGAGAAGGTAATGGGTGCCCGAGGTGACCCACACCCCACCAGCCACGTGGGGCACCAGTGTCCTCCCAACATCCGCCCCCCCACCCACCCCCGGAGAGCATCACGCGTGTCCCAGTGACCACCTGAGCCACGGTCACTCCCGAGACCCGACCCACGGCGGAGGGATTTCCCTCCAAAACAGCATCGCCGCGGGTCCCCAGTGCCCCCAGCCCGAGTGCCGGTACCTGCGCTCCCGGCGCCGCCACTCCCCTCCCTCCCCCACTGCCCCGCCGCCGCCGCCTTTTGACGGGAACCGGCCGGCTCCGCGCCCCGCCCCTGCCTACGGCCACGCCCCCTCCACGGCCACGCCCCTCCCCACTCCACCAATGGCAGCACCGCCTCCGCACCGCCTTTATATGGGCGTGTCCGCGCTGGCACCGCCTACCAGCACCATATAAGGTGCACAGCGCTGGAATCCCGGCCCACTGGGGGTGTGGTGAGGGCTGGCGGGAGATCGCACGTGGCTGCCTGCACTGTGGGGGAAACCCCGGGACTTGGGGACCCCAACCACCGGCAACACCCCCCTGCCCAGCCTGGCCCCCGCCCTCAGCCCAGCCCCTGCCCGTGCTGCCCTGCGCCCGTGGCCTGTTGTGGTGGTATCACCCCTCCGGCTGCAGCCAAACCCAGTTGCTCTCTCACTCTTCCCCCCACCCAGGAGTAGGAGAGAGAATTGGAAGGAAAAGGGCAAAGAGACTTATGGGTTCAGATAAGAGCTACTTATTAATTAAAATAAAATAATAATGATAACATGTAATAACAGAATATACAAACGAGTGATGCACAGTGCAATTGCTCAGCACCTGCTGACCAATGCCCAGCCTGTGCCAGCCAGCGATCCCGGAGCTGAGACAGTCCCCAAACCCTGGAAAAGCGAGAGCCTGAGCGATCCCCAAGAGAATCCCCCCAATTTCTGGTCAGCCCTTGTTAATATCCTGACCATGACATGGTATCACAGAATCATAGAATGGTTTGGGTTGGGAGGGACCTTCCAGCTCACCCAGTGCCAACCCCCCTGCCAGCAGCAGGGACACCTTCCACTAGACCAGGTTGCTCAAAGCCTCATCCAACCTGGCCCAGAACACTTCCAGGGAGGAGCAGCCACAGCTTCTCTGGACAACCTGGGCCAGTGTCTCACCACACTCACAGTAAAGAATTTCTTCCTAATATATTATCTAAGCCTATCTAAATGAGATATTCCTGATCTGGAATATCTCATTGGCACATCCAAACAACAATTTGGAGTTTTCCTCCCTCCCAGTCCTAATGCAGCTGTGAACCAGCCAAACCCAGTGACTTTGAGCTCCAGCAGCAACTCACATCATTAGTATTTTATCAACATTCTTATAACAAATCCCACACTGAACCTCAACCACAGCTGTTCTAGCGACTAAGTGAAACCAGGACACTTGTGGGGAGCCCTTTGCTCTGCCAGAGGCTTCAGGGACACTGCTGGGGGTTTTTGGGTTGACACTGCCTGGGACTTCTGGGGACATAACCCCTACAAAAAGACCTTGTGGGCTCGGGAAGCTGAACCATTTCCTTTTGGCCTGTCGTCAGTTCCTTACTGGGACAAGACAAACACCACCAGTACAATAGTGCCCCCCCCAGCACTCCTGGGCAAACTGTCCTCCTGTAGCATCAGGTCCTGAGGACAGTCAGGTGTCCTCACTACATTTCACCTTCACTCTGGTGTCTCCTGGAAGTCCAAGGGTTGCAGACCTCCGTCCCCAGACCTGGCAGTGGTTCAGAGGCTGCTCCCCTTCCCGATTTTTAGATAACAAGCTGCCACGCACTCCAGGTGCTCACCACACTCATCACTTGGCAAACAAGCTCCGTTTGGTTTATGCAGCTGTGGGATCTGCCAGGTTCATCTCCTACCACTCTCATTTTCAGCAGGACACCCAGGAGACCTGCGGCGTGCACTGCAAAACCTCTGCCTCATTACAGCCTCGAGAGAGTTCTCGTATTGTTCTGATGCGTCGATCAGACTAAAGGCAGAGGGAGAGCTGATTCACCCTCTGCCTCCAGACAAGAGACAGCAGCATCTGCAAGGGCCTCAGCACAGCTCCAAGTGCTGGAGATGTGTGTGACCAAGAGTGGACAGGTTCCCAGCAGAGCCATGGCTGTTTGCAGCCTCCAGGCTGTTCCAATCAACCTTGCAGAGCCTGGGGCTTCGTGTCCCCAGCATGATCCAAGCCTGTGCAAAGCCCTGAGAGGACTGGGTGCCAAGGGCTTGCTGGGCAGAATCATGGAATCCCAGAATGGCCTGGATTGGAAAAGCCCCTTAAGCTCATCGAGTCCAACCATGAACCCAACACTGACCAGTCCCCCCTAACCCATGTCCCTCAGCACTGTGTCTACACAACTCTTCAACCCCTCCAGGGATGGGGACTCCACCACCTCCCTGGGCAACCCCTTCCAATGCCTCACAACCCTTTCAGCAAAGAAATTCTTCCTCACATCCCATCTCAACTGCCCTGGGCACAACTGGAGCCCATTTCCTCTTGTCCTGTCCCTTGGTCCTTGGTTGGACAGACCCACCCCCACCTCTCTGCACCCTCCTGTCAGGGACTTGGACAGAGCCAGAAGGTCTCCCCTCAGCCTCCTTTTCTCCAGGCTCAGCACCCCCAGTTCCCTCAGCCGGGAACTCAGCACACTTGTGCTCCAGACCCTTCCCCAGCTCCGTTCCCTTCTCTGGACACGCTCCAGCACCTCCAGGTCCTTCTTGGACTCAGGGGCCCAACACTGAACCCAGCACTCGAGCTGCAGCCTCACCAGTGCCCAGTGCAGGGGAAAGAGAACTCCCCTGGTCCTACTGGCCACACCAGTCCTGATACAGGCCAGGATGCCCTTGGCCTTCTTGGCCATTCAGCCAATTTTTCACCCAGGAAAGTATATGCCTTGAGTTTGGTTGCTCCTGCAGGACTTGTTGGGATTTGGGACAATACAACCAGCTAAATCACAAATGCTGACCTTGACCACCCAAAATCCCACTATCAGTGACCTGAGTCACACTCAGAGTGCGGGGGAGTTTGGGCTGAGCTGGTTTGGCCAGTGCCACAACCCCAACCTGAAGCTGCTCCATCACCTGGGCACGTTACACCCCCATCTGAAAAAAACTCAGGATGTTTGGCAGTTTTTCCCTTTCCATCCTCAAAAACCCATCCAAGGTGCAGCCATCAGCCACATTAAACAAAACAGCAAGAAATGCTTCGAGAAAGGCCCTGCGTGACGCTCCCAGGGTTTATGAAGTGTCCCCTAAACCCAAAATCCCCAGAGAAAATGAGCCCCCAATGCACACGAGCGAGGCAGACGGCAATCACCGCCCCGCACTGCGATCACCGAGTTCAACAGCTTGAGTTTGCGTGGGGAAAGCGTTTCACTAACCGCTTTCCAATTGATTTAATGAGGCCAACGAGAGAAAACAGTGTCTGGGAAGAAATGGGAGCTCATTAGAGACAGTTTAGTGGCGCAGAACTTTTTTGAGAGGGTGGGGAGTGGGTTGCAGATGGGGCCGGGGCACGTTTGAAGGGGAAAGGCTGCACATACCCAGCCCGTCACTGTCAGTTTCCACCCTCGCAGACAGTTAAATGTTAAAATACATCCCAAGCCTTCATGCAGAGGATGCTCCACTGACCTCACCTTGCCTGGACCTCGACGTGCTCCTCAACCCCATAAAAAAATAAACCCACCTTGTCCTGCAGCCACTGCTGGGTTTGTGTCCCAAGCTGTGGGGAAGGCTTGCAGCTGGTAGGATCTTTAATTTGCTTCCTCTGTCACGACCTATGGTGGTTATAGCTCTTTTCCACCAGCTCTTTTGGTGGTTTTTTCCCCTCAATCCACTTTGCACGAGGAAACCCAAGGCTGGACCGTGGCACAAGTCTTGCTTTTCTGCTCTGCTCATCATTCCATCCCCGTGACTTGCACGGTGTCAGCAGGAAGCCGCACACACAAGCTGCAAAATCCCTCTTGCACAGGAGCCAGGGGATGCACAGAGGTGCAGAAGGATTTAATTCTTGCACAGTGCATGGGGTGGGAATGGCACACGAGAGCTGTGACCATAAGCTGGCATCTTTTGGCTCATCCAACCTGGGAAAAGGAGTCCCTTGGCTTGGTGGGTCTTGGCTGGGGATCAGCACAGCTGAGGGAGGATGATGATGGTGGGATGCTGAGCAGGAGGAATCAAAGGTCCAAAGAAGGGCAATGAAGCACTCCAGGGGAGGTTTAGATTGGATCTGAGGGAAAACTTCTTCACCCAAAGGGCAGTCAGGAATTGGCACAGGCTGCCCAGGGAGGTGGTGGAGTCACCTTCCCTGGTGGGATTGAACAGACGGGCAGACGAGGTGCTCAGGGACAGGGGTTAGAGGTGGGATTGGCAGTGTTGGGTTCGTGGTTGGACTCGATGATCTTAAAGGTCTTTCCCAAACACTCTAATTCTGTGATTCTTTCCTATGAAAGGAGTTTCTCTCCCCAATTTCCTGGGAGGGGGAGAGTAAGCGAGTGGCTGTGTTTCCTTTGCAGCCAAAGGAGTGAAACCACCACACTCTGGCTTTCCAGCAGGTCAGCCCCTCGTGCCTGGGGTTGTCCCTCCCCAGGTGCAGGACTCTACACTTGCCTTTGTTGAACTTCATTCAGTTCATTCCTACACAGCCCTCCAGCCTGGCCAGGTCTCACTGAACGGCCCCGGAGCCAAATCCACCACTCCTCCCAGTTTGGTATCGTCAGCAAACTGCCTGGGGATCCGCTCGGTCCCTTCACCCAGCTCATTGTGAACGTGTTGAACAGGATTGGACCCAGTACTGACCCTAGGGGACACTACTAGCCACGGGCTACCAACTAGACTCTGATTATGACCCTATGAGCTCTGCATGGATGGATGCTGCAAACAACATATTGAGAAGGGATGGGGAGAGGGAAACACGCACTGAGCCCCCCAGGGACGGGCTGTGGGGTGAGCTCAACCCTATGTTAAACAACAGAGAATCCCAAGAGCCAGGAAAGAGGCTGTCCCCAAAACCATCAGTGCCAAACCCTGCAGCAGCTTCCCCTCAGCCACTGGTGCCACGTTGTATCCTGAGCTTAATCCCTTTTCTTCCCATTTTAAACCCATTCTCTCCCCAAAGCCAGCAGGGATGAGTGGCAAGAGGGGGACACGCCACACGCTGCAGGGCACAGCACCACGCCGGTGGGATTTTGCAACCACTTCCCAAGAAGCCTTCGCTCACTGGGGGATGGAGCAAGAACGTGAGTCACCCCCAGGAGAGCCAGCTCCATCCCTGTGCCTGGGGGGAGACTGGGATGGGGCATCGTGGGGGCTCTGCCGCCGTGGTGGAGCCCCTTTGGCAGAGCCGGTGGCTGCAGAGTGGTGTCCAGCCCAGCTGACTTTGTGCTTTTTTTCCCTTGTCCATGTGTCCATCAGGGTTATCTGGGGAGGTGACATGACTTGGCTGTACCTGTGACCACGAAGGGCTTCATAGAATCCCTGAATCTCAGAATTACCTGGATTGGAAAAGCCCTTTGAGATCATGGAGTCCAACCATGACCCCAACACTGACCAGTCCCCACTGACCCCTGTCCCTCAGCACTGTGTCTACACGACTCTTCAACCCCTCCAGGGATGGGGACTCCACCACTGCCCTGGGCAACCCCTTCCAATGCCTCAGAACCCTTTCAGCAAAGAAATTCTTCCTCACATCCCATCTCCACTGCCCTGGGCACAACTGGAGCCCATTTCCTCTTGTCCTGTCCCTTGGTCCTTGGTTGGACAGACCCACCCCCACCTCTCTCCACCCTCCTCCAAGGGACTTGGACAGAGCCAGAAGGTCTCCCCTCAGGCACAAACTGGAACAGAGGAAGTTCCATCTGAAAATGAGGAAAAACTTCTTCCCTGTGAGGGTGCCAGAGGCCTGGGCCAGGATGCCCAGAGAGGGTGCGGAGTCTCCATCTCTAGAGATGTTCAAAACCCACCTGGATCCTGCTCTAGATGGACCTGCTTTGGCAGGGGGATTGGACCAGACGATTTCCAGAGGTCCCTTCTAACTCCCACCATCCTGTGATCCTGGTATTAACAACCCTCTCAGGGGTGATGGGAGATCCACAACCCCAAAATGAAGCAATTAGGAGATGGCAATTAGCAAGGGGAGGGGGAAGGTGAGCCAAGAAGACTCCTTCTCCTTGACATCTTGCTCCTGGGAAGGAGAGAATAAATGATCCAGAAAGTTTCCATCAGCAGCTCCGACGGCCACGGTGCGCAGGAGGCATCTGCCTGCGGAGCATGAGGCTGGTGGAAATGTTTAATTTTGCCTTAAACTTTATTTTGATGGTTTAAGCGATTATAAAGGGAAGGAATTCAGGTTTCCACTCAGCTCTCACGTTTAGTGCAAGCGGAAAAAAAAAAAAAAAGAAAAAAAAAGTTTGCACGGGAGCAAGTTTATGAAACAACCGTGGACCCAAATGGAGTGGGTGTGGTTGCTGCTGTCCGGGAGTCATCGAGGTGGGGGGGTCATGGGAGGAGAGGGCTGGTTGCACTTCTTTTTCCCCAAAAAATTTAGAGGTTTAGAAACATCCAAGATGCTTCATCCCAGCAGGGCTGGGCCACGGGGCGCTGGGAGCGGCGCTGGGCCACTCTGGCTGCTGCGCTGGGGACCCCCAGCCATAAAACTGGGAAAAAAGAAGAAATTAAAATATCAGGAGAGTGGGGGAGGGGACAGTGAAGGAGACGAGCAACGAGCGAGCGCCCGGCGCTGGGGCCACCAGGGCAGAGACCCCCGCGGCCGCTCGGGGAAGAACTGGGAGCTTTCAGCATTTTCTTCTCTCCGCAGGTGGGGGGTCCCCGGGGTCGGGATGTCCCGGGGTCCCGGTGTCAGAGCCCCGGAATGACACGTCCGTGGTGAGGCTGAAGTGAAGCACGAAGAGTGCCGGGCTCGCACAGCCTCACATGTGTTGCACAAGCACACACAGCCATGCACAGCCTCGTACTCGCTCGCGTTGGCGTGCCACCTTGCACAAGCACACATGAGCTCGCACAAGCACGCATGGCTTTGCACAAGCATGTACAGACGTGTACAAGCGTGCACAACCTCATGCGAGCTTGCACAAGCACACCCAGCCTTGCACGGCCACACACAAGCTTGCATGAGCACACCCAGCCTTGCACAAGCGCATGCAAGCACGCAGGACCTTGCACGAGCCGGCACAATGTGCATGGACTGTCACAAGCACACACACCTTTGCACGAGGGCGCACACACACACACACCTTTGCACGAGGGCGCACACACACAGCCTTGCACGGCCTCGCACGGCCATGCATGGCCTGACATGACCGTGCAAAGTGTGCACCAGCACGCACGTGTGCACACGACCTTGCATTAACACGCACAGCACCGCATGAGCTTGCACAGGGGCACACACGCCCTCGTACTGGTGCGGGCGGGCTTTGTACTGGACGGGGTGCCCTCATACTGGTGTGGGCGGGCTTTGTACTGGACGGGGTTCCCTCATACTAGCGTGGGCGGGCTTTGTACTGGACGGGGTGCCCTCATACTGGTGTGGGTGGGCTTTGTACTGGGAAGGGTGCCCTGATACCGGTGTCAGCGCGCTCCGCTCGGGGCCGGGTCCCCTCACGCCGGTGCCGGGAGAAGGCTCCAGACTGGCCCCACCCACCCCTCACTTGCGCGCTCGTGGGAGGGCCGTACCGCGCAGTGCGCACGCGCACAGAGCCACGCCCACGCTATTTACCCAGCCCCGCCCACTGGGTGACCAGCCCCCCTGCGTAGCTGCGACGCATGCGCACTTCTGGGCACTCCCCTCAAAGGGGTAGGGTCGTGGGCACCGCCCCGCTGCGGTTTAGTGCATGCGCACTGAGGGAGAGGCATGCCCAGGTAGTGCCCCCAAAGCCCCGCCCATTTCCTTCACAGGTGGGGCGGCCCCGCGATGACGAAACACCCCACCGGGGCGTTTATTGGGCGAGGCGTCACCAGGGGGCGGGCTCTGCTAAACCCCGCCTACTCATCCCGCCTTGCGCGCTTTGCGCCTGCGCCGGAAATGGAGGGGTGGGGCGAGGGATTAGTTCCGCCCACCGCTGCCTCGCGGCGTTGTCATAGCGACGGCGGCTGCGCCAGGGCAGGTGAGCGGGGCTGCGGCGGGTGAGGGGCCGCGCCGGGCTGGGGGGCGGTGGGGGTCACCTCTGGGGGTTCTGAGGGGCTGTTGGCCACTGGAGGGGGTGGGGAATGCTTGGGGGGGGGCTTTCTGGGGGGAGGTTATGAGGGGGAGTTTCTGGGGGGGGTTGTGAGGGGGGTTTCTGGGAGGGGTTTCTGGGAGGGGGTTGTGAGGGGGGGGGCTCTGGGAGGGGTTTGTGTGTGGGAGGGTTGTGTGTGGAGGGGTTTCTGGGAGGGGGTTTCTGGGGGGGGGTTTCTGTGTATGAAGGAGTATGTGGGGGTTTTTTTTGGGGGGTGGGCAGATTTTCTGTGGGAGGGGGACCCTGTGGGGAATGTGTCGGGGGGTCCAGTGTGTCTCTTTTCTGGGCTCAGGGGCTGTCTAAGAAGACATGTCTGTCTGTGGAGGGGGGGCTCTCCTCTGGGGGGGCCCTGAGCGGTGTCTATGAGGGTGTTATTGGGTTTTGGGGGTGTCTGTTTTGAGGGGATATCTGGAAATGAGCATCCATTGAGGTGTCTTTTGTTGTTACTGTTGGGGGGCTTCTCTCTTTTTTTTTTTTTTTGGTTGTGGGGTGTTTCTCTTTTTTTATCTTTTTGCTGGGTGTCTCTGTAGGGTGCTGGGGGAATCATCCCTATGGGCTGAGGCTCTCTGGTGGGTGATGGACCCCTGAGAAGGTGTCTCTGTGTGTGGGTGTTTCTCTAAGGGGTGTTGGGGATGGGTCTCTGGGGGGGAAGGTTGTTCCCTTCATGCCCCTAATTCTGAGTTGGGTTTCCTCGTTGGCCAGAAACCAGTTAAAAAATCCATTTAACAGCCACCTCTTGCTGTCTCTGCCGTAGGTTATGTGGCTTTTCTACAGCAGCTGCGATGGGTTCTGTGCTTTCCCTCTCTGTTAACAACGCTGCCCCCAGGCAGAGGAGGAAGGCTGAGGAGGAGGAGGATGATGATGACTTACTCGATAGCCGGGACCGTGTGGAAGACATCGCCAAATTTCCGTATGTTGAATTCACGGGTCAGGACAGCATCACCTGTCCCACTTGCCAAGGCACCGGCTGCATTCCCACAGGTGACAATTCCTCTCGAGCTTAAATACAATACACTTATTGGCAGGAGTGACTTTGCACACGTCTGGAATCAGTGAGCCTGTTCCTTTTTGCTTTGCAGAGCAGGTAAACGAGCTGGTGGCTCTGATACCCTACAGTGATCAACGGCTTCGCCCACAGAGAACGTAAGTGTGTGTGTGAGGGTTTCACTGGGCCAGCACTGGGCTGGCAGCCAACACAGCCATTCACCCACTCCCCCCACCCCCAGGGGACAGGGGCAAGGACTGGGGAGCAAGGGGAAGGAGACTCGTAGGTTGAGATAAGAACAATTTAACAGTAGAAATAAAAGAAAACTTAAAATAATACTAATATTAAAATAGGAATGATAATAACAGCAATAAAATATGCCAATGAGTGACCCCCAGTGCCACTGCTCACCACCCACTGACCCAGCCCGGCCCGTTCCCAGAGAACGATCCCGGAGCAGCGACAATCCCGACCCGAAACCGCAATCCCGGGAGAGCCAGAGCCCGAGCGAGAGCCAGAGAGAGCCAGAGAGGAAGAGCCCCTCATGGATCTCCTGCCCATGGGGGACAGGAGATGGAGCAGCCCCTTGGCAGAGCCAAAGGCCAAGTTAGCTTATTAATTTGAATATTCCTTGCCATCTTAGACTTCACGCTTGTAGACTATCAAAGCATGAAGTCCTGCACTTCCAGCAACAAAAATGCAAACACTGGAATGTTATCAGTGTTTCTCATAACAAATCCCAGGCTGAAAACAAAACACAGCACTGTTCTAGCTACTAAAAAGAAACCTCAGCTCTGTCCCAGTTAAAACCAGAACAGAGTGTAATTACATCTTCACAAACAGAACAGAGTAATTACATCTTTACAAAGAGCAAACTGGACTCTTGGGTCTTTTACCACCACAACTAAACATTTTCCCCTATCTGCAGCCTCTCCTTCCAGTGGTTTGTTTTCATCCAAGTACGCCAGCAAATACAATTTAAAGTGTAACTTTAAATACTTCCTGTGAGATCCCACCGTGAGGTGAGCATGGAAACAATGGTCCTACGTGGAAGCAATGATCCTGCTCACACCCTTCATCCCTGCACCCTTGACTGAGGGTTTTTTGAAAGAAACTGCCTTACCAACAGCAAAAACACCAGATTGTGAAAACGCCATGGGGGCAAAACCACTCCTTTGGTTACTCATTACTGAAAAATAAACTGTGTAAAGGACGACTGGTTTGAGCAATTTCAGATACCGAAAGCGTTGGAGCAGCACTTGTGCGTCTCTTCCAGGGAAGAACAAACACATGGTGTTTGCTGGCTTGGTTGGGTTTCAGATACAAGATCTCTTGCAGCTGCAGTGTGGTGTTAGGGCAGCAGAGGTGACCTCTTCCCTGCCTCTTCCAGGAAGCTCTATGTCCTGCTGTCGGTGCTGCTCTGCCTGCTGATATCGGGACTGGTGGTTTTCTTCTTGTTCCCGCACTCTGTCCTGGTGGATGATGATGGCATTAAAGTGGTTCGGGTTTGGTTTGACAAGAAGAACTCCGTTGTCATTCTTGCCATCACGGTAAGGGTTTTGTGTGTCCGTGTTCCTGAGGGAATACATTCTTTGCTGAGCTGCCAGGGAGGTTGCTGCTACTCACATCATCCCCCTCTCTCCATCCAGGCCACCTTGCGGATCAAGAACTCCAACTTCTACTCGGTGACTGTGACCAGCCTGACAAGTCAGGTGCAGTATATGAACACAGTGGTGGGAACCCAGCAGATCACCAATGTCTCCAGCATCCAGCCACTGAGTGACAAACTGGTAATTGTCTTTTGTTGCATTTACATAATATAAGAATCACCAGATCAAGTGTAACCTTTGCACCACTGTGAATTAACATGATGATCACAGAATCATTAAGGTTGGAAAAGACCTCTAAGATCATCAAGTCCAACCGTCAAACCCAACCCACCATGCCCACTAAACCATGTCCTGAAGTGCCAGGTCTACATGTTCTTTGAACACCTCCAGGGGTGGGGACTCTACCGCTTCCCTGGGCAGCCCCTTCCAATGCCTGACCACTCTGTTAGTAAAGATAGTGTTCCTCATATCCAATCTAAACCTCTCCTGGAGCAACTTGAGGCCATTTCCTCTTGTCCTATCACTCGTTACTTGAGAGAAGAGACCAACATCCACCCCCTCCACCCTCCTTTCAGAGATTTGGGACAGAGCCAGAAGGTCTCCGCTCAGCCTCCTTTCTCCAGGCTCAACACCCCCAGTTCCCTCAGCCGGGAACTCAGCACACTTGTGCTCCAGACCCTTCCCCAGCTCCGTTCCCTTCTCTGGACACGCTCCAGCACCTCCAGGTCCTTCTTGGAGTCAGGGGCCCAACACTGACCCCAGCACTCGAGCTGCGGCCTCACCGGTGCCAAACACAGGGGGACAATCACTGCCCTGGTCCTACTGGCCACTCTGTTCCTGGTACAGGCCAGGATGCCCTTGGCCTTCTTGACCACCTGGGCTCACTGCTGCCTCATGTTCAGCTGCTGTTGACCAACACCCTCAGGCCCTTTTCTGCTGGGCACTTTTCCAGCCACTCTTCCTTAAGTCTGTAGCGCTGCATGGGGTTGTTGTGACCCAAATGCAGGACCCAGCACTTTCTTGTTAAACATCATACAGTTGATCTCGGCCCATGGATCCAGCCTGGCCAGATCCCCTCGTCCAGACCATTGATAAAGATGTTAAACAATGAGATTGTATCACAGTCTGCCTGTACCTTAAAGCTTTCCTTGGCAAAACAGTCTCATGGCAAGAGTAGCCTGTGCCTTATGCACACCAGCTAAAAGGCACATGGGAAAGATTCCGAAAGGGATGGATTTAATTTGATACTTAAGCTGCATGTGAATTTATTTTCTCTTTTCCAGGTGAATTTCACTGTGAAGGCGGAGCTGGGTGGACCCTTCTCCTACGTGTAGTAAGGATTTACTGCTCTTTGTACAAAGCTGGGAAAAGGGTGGGTTTAAGTGGCTCTACTTAGAATTTGCTCTGGAAAGGACTTGTTTTCTGCTAACTTCCTGGAAAGTAACTGTTTGCTAGAAATGACTTGAAAGGCCACTTTGTTGGGATGTTGTGACGTGGCTTTTGGACCAGGTCTCGAGTTGAGTTGTCACTAAAGGGAAAATACCATCAGAAAATACCGACAGATGCAAATGTCTGCAGCCCTGCCTAGCCTGAGATGACCTGGTTCTTTATTTTGGTCTCTTCCAGTTTCTTTTGCACATTCCCCAAGGTGAAGGTACATAACATCGTCATCTTCATGAGGTAGGTGGTTCTGTGCTCGGCTCCTTGACTCAAAAGGGAATTGCTGCCACAGCAAATCTAGGGTAGAAAATCCTGCTTGGCCAGCAACCCCAGCCTGGTTCACTGTGTCAGCTTTTAATCCAGGCCAGTTGACACAGCTGGGTGAAATGTAAGAAGGAGAGGAGAAGACACCAGATTGCTCTGCGCTGAGCTTCCACGTGAGGGGTGGTGTGCTCCAGGGCTTGTCCTCACCAGCTCTGTGTATCCCTGCCTGCTGCAGTGAGTGATCTTGAGCAAAAATCTGAGAGGAACTGCAGCTTTTGAGGGGGAAGAGGAGTTGTGATGAGTGTAAAACCTGCTGGGTTTTCTATTTTGATAGAAGGGTCGCTGGTCCTGTCCCTGCTAAACCGCTCTTTCCCTCCTCCCAGGACATCAGTGAAGCTCTCTTACATCGGCCACATGACGCAGAGCGCTTTGGAAACCTACCACTATGTGGATTGCAGCACCAATTCCACCGCTGCCCAGGACTCTCTGCCCTCCTCCTCAACAGCCAAAGCCAAGAGCAGTGCCTGAGGGTGCAGCTGACACCTTCCACAAGCGGATGGTTGTGCAGATGGATTTTTAGAAGGGACCAGGAGCTTTCAGATGGGAACAGAAGATCACAAGTGACTGTGCTGGGAGATGTTTGAAAGCTCTGGGTCCCTTTTGTGCTCTTCCATGCGCAGCTTCTGTCCATGAAACCCACCTGAGGTGTTGTTCATGTGCAAGCACACAGGTCCCTTCCCAAAGTCAAGGTCCTGCTGCACCTGCTTTCCTCTTGGGTTCTGAAGAACTGGTTTTTGGTAGGGAAACTGGACTCTCGAGCTTCATGCTTTGAGGTCATGCAGATCCCAAAGATTTAGACTTTTGCAGGTGTTTTGAAGCTTAGCACTGTGTTGGGCCCTTTCAGGGTAAACTAATTAGTTCTGTGCAATTAATTTATTCCACTTTTCTTCAGTGGCCGTGTGTCACTGGCTTGTTTCAAAGCCAGGCTTGATCAAAAGGGATAGCTCTCATAAGGGATGCACAGATCAGACTTCCACCTCTCATTTCCACTAGAAGGAGGTAAAGCAATTAAAACCTTCGAAATACGCTTTCTCTGTTGTGCAGATTTTGTTTGCTGGCAGCTGAGGCCCCCTACAGCAAACCAGTAACCAAACCAGGCTGGTCTTAGCAAAGACACAGCACTGCTGGGGACGTGCAAAGGTAGAGGATCTACCTGTGTGAGGTAGATCCTCCTCCTCCCTGTGTGGCTCTAAACCTTCATCTCACCCCATTTGGCAGCTGCGGGGTCTTTGGGGTTTGAAATCAGGGAATTCGTAGCTCAGTGTTGCTTTGTACTTGTGCCTGTTGAAAATGAGCGCGGATTTAAGTGATTTTTGTGGGAGTTTGGTGTTTCACAGGTTTCCCTCCCAGGAGCTGCCAGTTTCCCGTGGATGGTGTCAGCTCTGTTCTTAAGGCAAATAACAGTGAACGCTCGGCCCGCCGCCGTTCTCGTGCGGGCTTGTGCTGTTTGCAGTGTGGAGGACTTCATTCTGGTTCTGCCCTTTGTAGTTTTTCTGGGACTGGATCACTGCAGCTGCCCCCGTTTCCTCACTGCCTGTTGGATGCTCGGTTGTGTGAGTGTGTGTGTGTGTGTCCGCGTGCGTGGAAACAAAGCACAGGTCGTGATGGTTTTCAATGAAGGATATTTTCTGTGAACATGAAATAAAACCACACCTTGCTGCTTTTTTTTATTATTTTTTTTTATAAGAAGTGGCATTTCTGCCTGGGGGGGTTTCTAGAACTGAGTTCTGCTTACTCAAGCCGAGTTGCACGTTACTGTGCAGTGTCCTTTGTGACTTTCTCCTTTTGTGGAAACCAACCTTTGTCCCAGAGTTAGTGCTCTGTGTTCTGCCTGCTACCACATCATCTTTTACCCAGAAATACCAATTCTCTTGCTGATGGTTTTTGGAGAATGGGGGCAAAGACTCAACTGGGGAGCAGCTCTGTAGTCACCCCCATGACTTCAGTGACTGTCACGCTGCACAGTCCTTGGTGATCTTGGTCACGAGCTTCTCGCATGACCTTTGTAAACCCCCGATATTTGATGAGTTCAACTTTTCTTTTTTAAGGAAGATGAGGAAATCACCAACTTTGTTTTTTATCCATCTCATTTCCTGAGTTTCCTCAGTCGCTGTAGCCAGGTGGGGCTCAGTCCTGGCTGATTGGCCTTCTCTTTGCGGGGTGCCACAGCCTCCTGCACCTCAACATTATCTTTCCCCCTCATGTCATTGTCTTTAGCTGAGATAACCCTTCCTTTTCTGCTCCTCATAGCTGGGTTTGAAGCACAGCATGCTGTGGGCAGGGCTTTGCTTTTAACTGGGTGTTTTCTGGCGTGCTTATGGGATCCCCCCAGCAGGAACCCCCAGCCTGCTGCTTGGCTGAACAGAGCAGCTCTGCACCAAATCAGTTGTGTGACAGCTGCCAGCGGTGAGCCAGAGCACTAATAATTAGGGGTGAACCTGTTGGTCATGTGGCAAAGCACTTGGCCTTTTAAAAGGCATTTTAGTTTGGAAATCCTTCCTAATCCTCCAATCTGTTTTAATGAATTTCTTCTGCCAATGTTTTTTGGAGACCCCAGCCCTGTGGAGGCTGCCTCAGGCGCTTTTAGCAGGAGCGGTTGCTGCTGCATTGCCAGCTGTGAGGGCTTAAAATTGAGATGAGGGCCCCCAAGTAGCATTTTTTTAAAAAGGGTTTTTAAAATCCTTTTAAAGTCATAATTTCTCTTAATGAAAAAGCAGTGCCTGTGCTGTCAACGGATGCAAAAAGCTGAGGTTTTAACACAAGCACTGTCATGAAACTCCAAAAACCCCCAGTCAACAGCTTCCCGGTGCATCCTGCACGTAAAACTCGAGCGTGGCTGTAACTCTTGTGGGGTCAGTGGGCCAATTTTCTTTAAGATGGGGAAAAAAAAAAAAATCAAAAATTCAGCTACTGAGGCTTTTCTTCTAATTAGTGAGCATGAGAAGACTTCACATATATCCTTTTTTTATAAAACTGTAAAGGTGCAGCTGCTTTACAAGATCAGGGTGCAGCGGCTGCAAACTCTACTGCCTTCAGTAGTGTAAAATATGCCCCGAAATTCAATTTTTACGTGTACAAAATTGGTTCATTTCCATGAGGAGGAGGGTTAGAGGCCACCCCTGACCATGGCTATGAGGGTTGGTCTCAGTGACCCCCTCCCCACTGGTTTTACTGGTTTCCTTTGACTCATCCCAGTTCTGGTTTGGGGTGCAATGAGACAAGAGATCCCTTAACAAAAACCTTGTGCTGTTGTGTTGCCTCCTGGTGTTTCAAGATTTTTCACTTAAAATGGTTTTCCCGTTCCTTTTTTTTGTTTTTTTCTGGGGGGGGTCTATTTGGTTTTGGATTTTTTTGCCTTAGTGTGAGGTAGCCTCAACCCAAAAAACTTGAAATTTGACCCCAAACCCTCCTTTATCAAGGCTGAGCAATGGGGAGAAGGGAGTTAAGCCGCAGCAAAACGACAAAAACAAACCCCAAATCGACTTGAACTTTCCACCAAAAGTTTTTTTTTTTTTTTTGTATCAACTGATGTTAAAAAATACAGACTTGTTTTACAAGAATAGCACCATTTTTTTTGTCCTATTATACATTAGCACTCCTGCTGGTGATACACAAGGAGGGATGGGGATGGGAGGGGATTCGCGATACCTGGATTTCGGAGATCCCTTTTGCAGGGAAGGGCCATTGTACCTGCCAGTTAAATTCCCACCTCCACCTGACCTAAAAAATAGGTCTTACAGGAAGAGAATAAATAAATAAAACCGTGGGGTTGTGGTTTTTTTTTTGATTTTGCAGCCTGCCCAGACGGCGTTGGAACGCAGCGGCGGTCCTCGATGGAAGGGCGGGAGCCGAGGGGTCGTTGCAGCCATTCAGTGCAGAAGTCGTGCGAGCGCTCGGGAAGTACTCAGGTCCTTGGGGTGAGTTTGGGGCATGTTTTGAGTTTTATGGTATTGGGCTGGATTTAAAAAAACAAAACAAACCAACAAACAACAAACAAACACACAAATAAAACAATTCTTTTTACAAGAAGCAGACTGGGCCAATATCCACGCCAAACTCCTGATCGGCTCCACCAATGTCCATAGGTGCAATATCTACAATGGGCAGGCGCGAGGTCTTCTGTGATCGGTACTCGATGACTGTCTTGCCCCATTTGCCAGTGTGTTTCTGGGCAGAGAAAAAGGAGGAAGGATGTTCTTAGATGCTCTTGAGCCCTCCAAACCAACACCAATATCGCTGGACGAACCCCAACTCATCACCTACATCTTTCTCCTGCAGGTGCCAGTGGACTTACCGTGCAGCCATCCTCTAAGACGCTGTATGTGAACCTGCTGTTGCCCTCGGCTCTGATCTCCACGTCGTTAGAACCCTGGATGAGGATGGCTTTCTTCAGGTTGCCCGTCTCCTCGTCCATGTAGGCGATGCTGTTCTTGCAGTGATAAGTGACGTTCTGGGAGCCTTCGGTGGACAGGAGGCGGAGGAAGGTCATCTGGATGTTGGCTGTGTTGGGAGCCAGATCTTCATCACCGTAGCTAAACTGCAGGGAAGAGGCGAGACATTAAAGCCTGTGGGTGTCATAGCACCCTGTTTTCACCACCTTTTGAGGAGACTTCCTGACTTTCTATTGCCAAATGGCTGCAAAAATCAAAGTCCTACTGACCCAACTTTAAGCTTTCAACACCATCCTCTAGAACAGCTAGTCCCTTGTATAACGTCCATCAACACAACCCCAAGGAAGAACATCCCAGCCCTCCAACTGGAAGCCAAACACCTTCCACTGCTCAACCTCCCTTCCCTCTCCCGGTGAGCAGCACCAGCCCAGGGGGAACACTTACGTGGAAACCGCCATTAATGGTCTCTGCGAACCAGATGTGCTTCTTGTCTTTGGTCTTGCTGGTCCACCAGTTCTTCTTGGGGATGCTGCTGGGGTTGGGGTAGACACAGGTCTCGCCTGTCTCCATGTTGCAGAAAACTTTGATGGCGTCCAAGGTGCAGCCCTGGTTCGGGTCAATCCAGTAGTCTCCTGCAGCAAGGAGGACAAACAGTGTGTGAACATAAGGTTTTGGAGCTCAGAACAAGAAGTACTGTGGACCTTGCTGTCCTCTTTGGGCTGGGGAAGAGGGACAGGAGGAGAGGAAGCAGGGATGGAGGCTCTTACCGCTCTTCCACTCGGGATGGCAAAGCTTGATGTCACGGCAGGTCCTGGCTGGGTTCTTCTTGGAGCCCTCGGGGCTGCGGATGCTCTCAATCTGGTTGTTGAGGGACTTGAGCGTGGCGTCCACCTCGACGTCGTGCTGCCGCAGGCTGCCGGCGGCCTCGTCCGCCCGCATGTAGCGGATGGGGTCAGGACCCTTCTCTGTCTGACCCAGACCAGCAAAAGCTGACATGTCAATGCCGGTGCCTGGGGGGCCAGGTGGACCTGGGGGACCTGGGTTTCCAGGAGGACCCTATGGGAGGAAGAAGATGCAATCCTGATGGGCTGCTCTGCGAGCTGGACCCTCCCTTTTGCTGCTACACCAGCATTTTTACTCACCGCAGGACCTGGTTCGCCGCTCCGTCCACGGGGGCCGGGGGGACCGATGGGGCCGGGCATGCCGTTGGAGCCATCTTTGCCAGAGGGGCCGACGGGGCCGGGGGGACCCTAAGAGAGAGCCCCAAAACCAGGGTCAGGTCATTGCAAGACCTCAAAGCAGGGAAGGTGCTGGGGAGCTGTTAGCTCCTGCTGTCAGTGAGCAAAGCAGGCTCACTGGAGGAGGACAGGAAGAGGAGGACAGAGGTGCCTCCTCTTCCTCACATCTCCTCAAAGGCCATGGGCAGGACTTACCCTGGGACCGGAGGGACCAGCAGGACCAGCAGCACCTTGGTCTCCAGAAGGACCCTGAGGAGGAGGTGAGAGTGGACAGTTATATCTCCACGTCCATCCCATTAAGGGATGCTCAGCCCTAGCAAAGCCTCTGCATGGGTTCAGGGCTTCCTCCGTGGCCGCAGCCACCCCAGGGAAGCTGCATCCAGCTCCATGGTGAGATCTGGATCCCAAATCCAAGACTTACGGGTGGTCCGGGAAGACCCTGCAGCCCGGTGAAGCCACGGTGGCCCTTCAGCCCTCTCTCTCCAGCCTCTCCTGTCTCACCTTTGTCACCACGAGGCCCTTGGGGACCCTGGAAGGGGAGAAGGGGACATGTCAAGCTCAGGGTGGCAGACCCCCACCCAACACACCCCAGGACTCCATGCACCGCATGTGGGACACCCCAACGAGCCCGGCATCACTCACCGGCATGCCTCGAGCACCAGCAGGACCGGAGGGACCCATGGGACCTTGTGCACCCTGGGGAGAGAAAAGAGGGGAGTCAAAATAGTCCAGGATCACAGGGTGCCAGGGGGTGCCCTGCCTTTGAGGGTGTCAAACTGGAACCAGCAGCTACCGGTGCCGAATGGCATCTTTAAACATTCTCAGCCGGAGCATCCGCGCCGAGTAACGATCATCAGCAATAAACAGCCTGGCAGATCCTTCCTGGTTAAACTCCCAGCGCTCCCAGCCCCCTGGGCAGTGCCTGTGCGTGGGCAGAGCCCAGCCTGGGCTCTTGGTGCTCGTGAATCCTCGGGAGGACGCTCGGAGCTGCTAATGGGACTTGGACACGACTGAATTAATGACAACTGCTAATGGCACCCACTTGGCTTTCCCAATTACACCGAGTCACTAATTGCTCCTGAAATGTCTTCATTTATCTGTGCTCAGGGTGGTTCCCATCTTCCCTAACAAGACCTTAAACCCAACGAGCCGTTTCCCTCGTCAGCATGCCAGCACTCACCGTCTCGCCTCTATCTCCTTGTTTGCCAGTGGGACCAACAGGGCCGGGAGCACCGGGGGCACCGGGAGCACCGGGGGCACCCACAGGGCCGGTTTCACCACGATCACCCTGCACCAAGACAAGGGGATGGTCGGATCCACGGGATTTTGGGGCAGAATGAGAGGACACGCGTGTAGCAAGCGCCGGGGGAAGCACGCGGGCAAGCTCACCTTCACACCGGCTGCGCCGTCTCTGCCGGGGGGTCCATCAGCACCGGGGCTACCCTGGGAGAAGAAGAGGAGAAATTAAGTCTTGACTTAAGACTTGATGGAGCAGAACGTGACCAAACTCCCCTTCTGTAGCAAAAAACACCAGCAAAAAGGAGCCGGCGATTGCCAGGAGCTGGGTTCTGGCACAGAGCTCTCCACCGGGATCGGGGGTGTCCGGTGCTGCTCTTGGGGTCACACCAGGGTGATCCCGAACCCGGCACAGACACCGGCCCTATCCTGCTTCCCCCTTTTTCCCACCTGCTGTGGTGTTGCCTACCTCACGCCCAGGTTCACCAGCAGGACCTGTCAAACCAGGGGGACCCACAGGGCCAGGAGGTCCACGGTCACCTGCAGAGCCGGGTGCTCCTTGTTTCCCAGGTTCACCCTAAATAAAGGGAAAAAAAACAAACAAAAAAGCACACGTGAGCAGGAGAGAGCCCAGTGCAGCCCTTGGCCCGGCAGTCACCTCACTTTAAGGCTGCCAGACCCTTCCCCCCAAATAATGGTCAGTTATTGTCCAGCCCTGATGCCTCTGGCACCAGCAGTTCTCGGTAGCTTTGCAAAACCCCAAATCACACCCAGGACTGGGGTCCTTGGGGTGCTCGACCTGCACCCCGAGGGGCTGGTGGCCCCAAGACTGGCTCGTTGCAGCCCCCCAGAACTTCACTATCCTCAAAGCACCCAAATTCATGGTGCTGAGCTTGGCTGTTCCAACATCTCAGCAGGGATGATGGCGCTGCCAAGAGCGGTTTGGTCCGTGGGGTGCGGGGTGGGTGGCAGGTGCTGGGCCCGGGCAGTGACAACTCACCGATGGCCCTGGCAGCCCAGGGAATCCTCTCTCACCGCGCTGTCCGGGAAGACCAACAATGCCACGTTGTCCTGCCAAACCTTGGGGACCGGGGGGACCATCAGGACCCTGTGGGGAGGCAGAAGTGGGGATCAGACCTGGGGGGGTGGTGGGATGGCACTGAATGAGCGTGGAAGGAGGTGTCCCCAAAAACCATACCGCGGGGCCGTCCTCGCCAGGTTCGCCTTTCTCGCCAGGGGGGCCAGCAGGGCCTTGGAGACCAGGGTCACCGGCACGGCCCGGGGCACCGGCATCGCCACGAGCACCCTTGGGACCATCTTTGCCAGCAGCGCCAGGGGGACCGGGGGGGCCTGGGTTACCCTGTGGTGGGGACAAGATGGGTTCACACAAACAGAAGCGGCTTTTCCACCTTCATCACCCACATCCTGGCAGCGCCTGGGGCTCCAGGTCGGCTCCTGAGCTGAAGACCCTCAGTAAAACAAACCCTTTTATGGGCTGCTGAGCTGCCTGGTGTTGACTGGGGGAGGTTTAGCTGAGAGACCCTCTGGTAATTGACCCCCAGCATGGAGCAAGCAGCACTTCCCGAGCTCCCAGTCTCGGGGGTGAGTGATCCTGGCTGTTCCCAAGTGATCCTGGATGTCCCCCCAGAGCGATCTCAACTGTCCCCCAAGCATGATGCCACCCAGTGATCCTGGCTGCCCCCAGATGTTCCCAGCTGCTCCCATGTGATTCCAACTGTCCCTCAAGCCATCCCAGATGCCCCAACATGATCCTGGCTGCTCCCAAGTGATCCTGGATGTCCCCCCAAGCAATCCCAACTGTCCCCTAAGCCATCCCAGATGCCACCAAGTGATCCTGGCTGCTCCCAAGTGATCCTGGCTGCCCCCTTGAGCAATCCCAACTGCCCCCCTGCGTGATCCCGACTGTCCCCAAAGCCATCCCAGGTGCCCTCAAGTGATCCTGGCTGCCTCCAAATGATCCCAGGTGCCCCCAAATGATCCCAGCTGCTCCCAAGTGATCCCAACTGCCCCTCCGAGAGATCCCAACTGTCCCCTGACTCACGTTAGGGCCAGGTGGTCCCACGCGGCCGGCAGCGCCGGGAAATCCGGTGGCTCCCTGGGAAAGGGGAGGAGAAAGGCAGCTCAGATGCTGCACCACGGTCCCCCCAGTCACCCCCTCCCACAGCCTACCCCCCCCATACTCACAGGGGGACCCTGAGCACCCCGCGCTCCTTTGGGACCAGTTACACCAGTTGGACCCTGGGAAGAGGATGAAAACATGTTAAAAATGCATCTGCCAGGAGATGTCCCAAATTTCCCAGGGATAGGGACCCCCACGGGGTTCACCCCCCGTTTTGGGGTCTGCAGCTGTACCCACCTGTGGGCCAGGTGCGCCAGAGGGACCTTGGGGACCAGGAGAACCGGCGTCACCCTTCTGCCCGGGCTCTCCTTGTTCACCTTTGGTTCCGGGTTGCCCATCGGCGCCCTACAGGGAAGTGGCCGCCGTGAGCGGGTTGAGCCGATGCTGGACTTGTGCCGGGGGGAGCGGGGCCAAATACTCACCGGGGGGCCAGCAAATCCGGCGGGACCAGGGGCACCAGGCTCACCACGCTCACCCTGTGGGGCAAAAATGGGGGTTAAATAAGGGAGGATGGGGGGGTAAGGCCAGCGGTGACACTGCCAGCACCCAGGGGACTGTGAGGGAATGACACTTACAGGGGCACCGCGGGCACCGGCAGCGCCGGATGGACCAGGAGGGCCAGATTCACCCTGGAGAAGAAAGGATGGAGGAGTGGTTGGGGTGGGTGGCATCTCCCTCCAGCAGGAGCAGCTGAGGGGCTGCCCAGGCTCTCACCTTCTCGCCGTTAGGGCCAGCGGGGCCTGGGGGACCGATGGGACCTGTCAGACCCTACAGAGGAGAGACAGATGAGGATGAGGCCACCACAACCATCCCTCACTGGTCACCCCACTCCCACCATGTCCCTGTCCCACTTACACGTGCGCCGTCCTTGCCAGGAGCTCCCTCGGGACCCTTCTCTCCAACGTCTCCCTGTGGGGTGAGAGAGAAGCGGTGTGAGCCAAGCTGAGACCTGACACTGCTCGGGACACCTCTGTCACCACTCGGGACACCTCTGTCACCCATCACTTACTCGGTCTCCCTTGGGACCGGCGATGCCAGCTGCTCCTCTCTCACCGGGCATTCCCTGCAGCCCCGGGGGGCCCTGGGCGCCGTTGGGGCCGGCTGGTCCAGTTGCACCCTAAGCCAGAGCAAAAATGCGGTTATTGGGGTGCCACCCCCCCGCCATGTGCAGACCCTCAGCCTCACAGTGAGGTGGCACTGAGCCACCGAGCCCTGTCCCCTCCTTGTCACCCACCTTGGGTCCATCAGTGCCTGGTGTGCCAGGGAGCCCGCGGGGTCCTTGCAGCCCTTGTGCGCCGGGAGAGCCGCGCTCACCGGGGAAGCCGCGTTCACCCTGCGGTTGGGAGGGGGGGACACAGCGTTAGGGAGAAGCCAAGAGGCCACAGTGAGGGTCACAGTGCCCTTTGCATGGATGTCACCAGGGATGGGGGGCAGAGCATCCATCCCACACCTCCCCAAAGGGACTGGGATATACTGGGAGGAGAGGGCATGAGCTGTGGCAGAGGTTGAGCCGTTGGACTTGGGGGACCTGATGGCTTTGGATGGGGGTGACCGGGCTCTACTGACCCCCGCAAAATCCCCTTTGGGACAGGGAGGGGTGTCCTGTCCCTGCAGCCAACAGGACAGGTGATACTTACTCTGGGACCAACGAGACCAGGAGCACCAGCTTCTCCAGGAACACCCTGCAGTGGGGGGAAAAAGAGTTGGGGGGTCAGTCCTGGGGGCTGCTGGGGGTCCTGACCCCCCCACTTTGCACCAGAGGTATGTCTGAGAGGAGGAAAAATGGGGTCTCACCTGATCTCCAGGTTTGCCGCCCTCTCCGGGGGGACCTGGTGGCCCGGGCAGCCCCTGGCAGGGGAAGGCAGCAGCATTGGCATGGTGGCAGTGAGACCCCCGGGGATGGGGGTTCGGGGTCACCCATGAGCACCACCCCAACCCCAACATCCCAAAACCCGCCCCCCTCACTTCCATGTGCTCACCTGGAAGCCGGAGGGACCAGGGGCTCCTTGTTCTCCCCTCTCACCAGCGGGACCCTGTGGAAAAGAGGGTGCTGAAGGACCCCAAAACCTCCCAGGGTTTGGGGCTCAGCCACCCCAAAATTTTGGGCAGAGCTGGAATCACGGAGAGATCCTGAAATCACCACATCCCAACACCAAGAGAGATGGAGAGGCAGAGACTCCATCCCCAGCAGACCCAGGGTGGTCCTTTGCCCAGATCTCATGGTGGGTGTGGGGGGGCTACAACCCTTGACCCCCCCCCATTTCAAGAGTGTTTTGGCTCCGGGTGACCACGACTGTGACACTCACAGCAGGTCCTGGGGGCCCAGCAGCTCCTGTCTCACCATCCTTGCCAGGAAGACCCTACGGAGGAGAAAAACCAGTGCTGAGCTCCAGGCGTGATGCTGCCCTCTCAGTCCCTGTGCCTCAGTTTCCCCACTCAGAGACTGCAGATGCCTCAGGGACTGCAACACTGGAGCAACCCCAGGATGTGATTCTTGAGGAAAACAACTCACCCGCAGCCCTGGGGCACCAGGAAGTCCTTTCTCACCAGCTTTGCCAGGCTCACCCTAGAGGCGGGAGAGAGGTGACAGTGATGGGCTCCACACCCGGGCTGCAGCCCCATTTTGGGTAGGAATTGGTCAATACTCACATTAGCACCTTTGGGACCAGGGAAACCCATCACGCCGGGCTGGCCACGAGCACCCTGCGGGCCGGGGGGACCAGGGCGGCCGTCCTCGCCAGGAGCACCCTGAGGGGAGGGGGACATCAGCGGGGACCACACCAGAGCCTGGTGTCCCCACTGACACCAACCCCTCATGGAGTGTCACTTACGGTTGGGCCGACTTTGCCTTGAGGACCGGCGTCACCGGGGCGGCCCGTGAGACCCTGTGGGGGAGGGAAGGAATTGGGGGTCTGCGGTGGCCGGCACTGAGGTTGGGGGACACCGGGCACTGAGTCCTGCCCGGCTCCTGGCCACTGCTCTGGGCCTGGGGCTCACACAGGGGTCTGCCCAACCCCAGGAGAAGGGTGGCTGACCCCAAAGAGCATCTGCACTCACCCCAAAGAGCATCTTAACTCCAAGGAGCATCTTAACTCCAAGGAGCACCTTTGCTAACCCCAAACACATCTTAACTAACCCTGATGAACTTCTTAATTAGCACGAAGGAACATCTTTGCAAATCCCAAAGACAATCTTAACTCATCCCAAATACATCTTTGATAACCCCAAAGAACATCTTCATGAGCAAAGGGCACCTTAACTAACCCCAAACAACATCTTAACCAATTCCAAAGAACTTCTTAATTAGCACCAAAGAGCAACTGAACCAACCCCAAAGAGCACCTAAATGCCAGAGAGCATCTTGGCTAACCCCAAAAGCACCTTATAAACCCCAAAAGCACCTTCACCAGCCCCAAAAGCATCCTATTGACCCCAAAAGAACCTTATTGACTCCAAAAGCACCTTCACCAACCTGAAAAGCACCTTATTGACCCCAGAAGGACATTATCAACCCCAAAAGTACCTTAACCAACACCAAAAGCACCTGAAGGAACCCTGAAAGCACCCTATTGACCCCAAAAGCACCTTATAAACCCCAAAAGCACCTTCACCAGCCCCAAAAGCATCCTATTGACCCCAAAAGAACCTTATTGACTCCAAAAACACCTTCACCAACCTGAAAAGCACCTTATCAACCCCAAAAACATCTTAAGAACCCCAAAGAGCCCCCTTGCTGACCCCAGCAGGTCCCCTCAGTGTCACTGCTGTCCCCACATGGTCCTGCTCCAGCTGAGCCCACCCACCACAGCAGGGACCCCGCTCCAGGGAACCCCCTGCCCACCACCCCCCTCCATGGGGTGCAGGATCCGACCCCCCAGCTCTTACCCTGGCTCCGGGCAGCCCGGGCTCTCCGGGACGTCCGGGGTCACCGGTGGCTCCTTTGGGACCTCCGAGGCCAGCAGGGCCACGCTCACCTGGAGCACCCTGTGTGGGGTGGGAGAGGGGAGAAAGGGGTGAGTTTGGGGGTTCAAAGGGTGCTCACCCCCCTGGACCCCTCCCACCCACCCGTCACCCCAATGTCCCACCTTGGGTCCAGCCAGCCCATCCTGCCCAGGGAAGCCGCGATTGCCAGGAGCACCCTATGGAGGAAGAGGAGGAGGGGTGAAGTCAAGAAGGGGGGAGGTTTTGGGGGGCAGCACCTCGCTGGGGGGATGCAGGAGGGGCTACAAACCCTCTCTCCAGGTGGTCCCACAGGGCCAGCAGCACCAGGTTCACCGCGGGCTCCTCTCTTGCCTTCCTCACCAGCCGGCCCGGGGGCACCTTGGGGTCCTGCGGGTCCCTGAGGAAGAGGAGGAAAAGGGGTCAGGAGGAGCCTTCCTCCCCCCATGTCATATCAGGGGGGGACGGGGCACACACCCTCTACAGACCCCCGGGGTGTGGGGCAGGAGCCCCTCACCGTGCCACGTGTCCAGCTGGCGCCGGGACTCGGGGGCCACTCTCGGGACTCAGGGGCCACCATGGGGACTCGGGGGTCACCACACCAGGGGTCCGGCCACGCTCATTGAGGTTGGTTAATGAAGCGAAGGGGGAATGTCCCCACCGGGGGGGGACACAGAACACAGTGGCTATTGTTCCCCCACAGAAGGGGGGACACTGCCCTTCGAGGGGCCTCGTTAGGGGAAAAGGTTCATTAGAGGCTGACGAGAGAGATGCTGTGGTCCCGGGGCGGGGGGGGTGCTGGGATGGACCCCCCAGGCTGAGGTGGGGGTGCAGGGATGGACCCCCCAGGCTGAGGTGGGGGTGCTGGATGTGCCCCACCCCACCCAGGACTCACCGTCTCGCCCTTGGGTCCCTGGTCGCCCTTGAAGCCTGCAATGCCGGGTTCTCCCTGGGGAGAGAGAGGGCGGTGGGGGATGAGGTCACAGTGTCCCCATGGCTGTCCCCATCCCCAGTCCCTTCTCCAGGCCATGGTCCTCTCCCTGTGTTCTTCTTTTGTCCCCATCCCTGTCCCTGTCCCCATTCCTGTCCCCAACCCAGCCTGTCCTCACCTTCATTCTCATCTGTGTTCCTGTCCCCATCCCCACTCCTGTCCCCATCTTCATCCCTGTCCCTGTCCCCATTCCTGTTCCCAATCCAGCCTTGTCTTCACCATCACTCCCATCTGCATTCCTGTCCCCATCCTGTCCCCATCCCTTCTATTGTCCCCATCTTCATTCCCATCTGTTGTTCCTGCTCCCATCCTTGTCCCCAAGCCTACCCCTATCTTTGTTCCCACCCCTGTCTCCTTTCCTGTGCCCATCCTTGTCCCCATCCCCTCTTCCTGTCCCCACTCCTGTCCCCATCTTCATTTCCATCCCTGTTCCCCTCCCCTTTCCTCTCCCCCACTCCTGTTCTCACTCCTGACCCCAACCTCAGCCCTGTCCTTGTCCCCATGACTGTCCCCATGGTCTCCTTGTCCCCATCCCTTTCCTCAGCCCCATCTCCATCCCAGTCCTTTTACCTGTCCCTGTACCCAACCCTGGCCCCTGGCCCCAACCCAAGTCCCCATCCCTGCCCCTCCTGATCCTTGTCGCCACTCTGTCTCCATCCCTGTCCCCATCCTGTTCCCTCCCCATCCCAGTCCCCTCTTTGTCCTCATTGCCATCCTGTCCCCATTCCTGTCTCCAACCCATCCCCATCCCCTCCTCATCCATGTCCCCATCCTGTCCCCATTCCTGTCCCCAACCCATCCCCAACCCCTCCTCATCCTGTCCCCATCCTGTCCCCATTCCTGTCCCCAACCCATCCCCATCCCCTCCTCTTCCTTGTCCCCATAAATGTCCCCGTCTCATCCTCATCCCCATCTTGACCCCATCCCTGGTGGCACCTTTGGGGACCAGGAGCAGGTGACCAGGGAGGGACCCAGGAGTGACTGGGGAGGGGACGCACAGGAATCTGGGGGATGGGGGTGTGACCTGTGGTAGAATGGGTGGGGTCATGTGGCAGTGGGTGGGGCCATGTGGCAGTGGGCGGGGTCAGGGCCAAGGTCCCCATCTTGAGGGGCTCTGGGGGTCTCTTACCGTCTGTCCCTTGGGTCCCAGTGGGCCAGTGGCACCCTGGGGTCCGGGTGGGCCACGGGGGCCGGGGAAGCCTGGAGCGCCAGCAATGCCTGGGGCACCCTGCAGCAGCCATCACCGTCAGGGGACACAGCATGTCCCTGTGTCCCCTGATGTCCCCCATGACCTCCCCCAGCGTCACCAGTGTCCCCTGCATCCCCCAGCATCCTCCAGTCCCCCAGCATCTTGTGTCTCACAGTGCCCCCACTGACCCCATGTCCCCGAGCGTTCCCCATGTCCCACCCATGGTGTTCCACATGCAGCCCCGAGTGCCCCCCAGCATCCCCACACCCCTCAGTGTCCCCCTGTCCCACATGCAGCCCCCAATGTCCCCAGCATCCCCACACCCCTCAGTGTCCCCCTGTCCCCCAGTATCCCCCAGTGTCCCCAGCATCCCCACACCCCTCAGTGTCCCCATGTCCCCCAGTATCCCCCAGTGTCCCCAGCATCCCCACACCCCTCAGTGTCCCCATGTCCCCCAGTATCCCCCAGTGTCCCCAGCATCCCCACACCCCTCAGTGTCCCCATGTCCCCCAGTATCTCCCAGTGTCCCCCCACATCCTCACACCCCTCCGTGTTCCCAAGTGTCTCCAAATCCCAGCTCAGCCCTCAGCAGCCACTCCCTGTCCAGGACCAGGCCCCCCCCCCAGCCCCTAAGCCCCAGCACACCCAGGTGCTCAGGACACCCTGTCCCTGTCCCCCCCCAGGTGCTCAGGACACCCTGTCCCTGTCCCCCCCCAGGGGCTCAGGACACCCTGTCCCCATCCCCGTCCCCAGCCATACTCACCGCCGAGCCCTTTGCACCGGGGATGCCGTCAGTCCCTGGGTTACCCTAAAAGATGACATCCCCCGTGCCTCAGTTTCCCCACTGTCAAACACAGGACAACCCCTTCCACCCCACTTGCAGGGCCAGCCCTGTCCCCATGGATCCCAGGCCAGGGGACACGTGGGGACAAGCCACCAGGGAAAAGGGAGGACACAGCAAGTGACACTTACGGGGGCACCAGCGGGGCCAGGAGAGCCAGGGGTGCCAGATTCACCGCGGGGACCCTGGGCACCCTCGGGACCTCGTGCACCAGTGGGACCAGCTTCACCCTGGAAGGGAGGACAGACGGGGTGAGGGGGGGACAGCGGCACCGTGCCTCAGTTTCCCCTCCTTGGGAGCAGCCCTTTCCCTGTTACCTTTGATCCGGGGGCACCGGGGAAGCCAGGGGCTCCAGCTGGGCCGACGGGTCCCTGGGGATGAGAAGAGCGTGAGGGTCTGCCCAGGATTTGGGGGGTCCTGGGGGACACTGCTGTCCCCATGGGGTGACACCGCTGTCCCCATGGGGTGACACAGGGTCCAGCAGCTATTTACTTACAGGGGGTCCAGCCGGGCCGGGGAGACCATCATTACCACGAGCACCCTGGTGGGGAGAGGGAGGTGGGAGTCATGGGGGGCACGGTGGGGGTGTCACCAGGGTGTCACCAGGGTGTCACACTCACCGCAGCACCAGAGGGGCCGGGACGTCCTCTCTCTCCAGGCAGCCCACGGGGACCCTGGGAGAGACACGGTGGGGGGTCGGGCTCTGCGCTGCCCAGTCTGGGGTTTGGGTCCAGGGGGGGCAACACCCCCCCACACACATTCACTGTGCCTCAGTTTCCCCTTTTCCTAGCCCAAAGACTCACCATGGGGCCAGGGGAGCCATTCTCACCGGGGGAGCCGGATTCGCCCTGTGGGGAGGGACAGAGAGGGGGTGAGCCTGGGGTGCAGCACCCCACCATCCCTGACACCACCGGGACAGTCACCCCCCCAGTCCTGATGCCACTGGTTGGTCACCCTGTCAGCCCTGACACCACGGGGATGGTCGCTTAATACTCACCTTGGCTCCAGGAGCTCCTGCCTCTCCCTTAGCACCATCCAAGCCAGGATAGCCCTGGGGACAGAGAAATTGGGGGTGGGTTGGGGGGGTGTCACCCTCTGTGCCACCAGGTGGCAGGGACACTTAGGGTACCAGGTTGGGGGACACACTTACCCGGTGGCCTTTCACTCCAGGGAGACCAGGTGTCCCGGGGAAGCCACGAGCGCCCTGTGAGCGAGCGCAGAGAAAGCAGGTTGGGGGCAGAGGGGGGATACGGTGGGGGGGGGGGCTGTCCCCAGGGGGGCCACATCCAGCCTGGTGCTGCCTTACCTGGGGTCCGGGGGGGCCGCGCTCGCCAGATTTGCCGGGTTTGCCTGTCTCACCCTGCAGAGCAACGAGATTTGGGGTCGGGGAGAGGAGGGACAGAATCACCTTTGGCTGCTGAGCTGGGCCACTGCTGTGACGAGCTGCTCGCCCTCAGCCCCGGTGGCCACCGCTGTGATGAGCTGCCCGCCCTCAGCCCGGGCGGCCACCGCTGTCACGAGCTGCTCGCCCTCAGCCCGGGCGGCCACCGCTGTCACGAGCTGCTCGCCCTCAGCCCCGGTGGCCACCGCTGTGACGAGCTGCTCGCCCTCAGCCCCGGTGGCCACCGCTGTGACGAGCTGCTCGCCCTCAGCCCCGGTGGCCACCGCTGTCACGAGCTGCTCGCCCTCAGCCCGGGTGGCCACCGCTGTGACGAGCTGCTCGCCCTCAGCCCCGGTGGCCACCGCTGTCACGAGCTGCTCGCCCTCAGCCCCGGTGGCCACCGCTGTGACGAGCTGCTCGCCCTCAGCCCCGGTGGCCACCGCTGTGACGAGCTGCTCGCCCTCAGCCCCGGTGGCCACCGCTGTCACGAGCTGCTCGCCCTCAGCC
This sequence comes from Caprimulgus europaeus, assembly GCA_907165065.1. Next base: position 661,711 of record OU015554.1, on the reverse strand, counting down.
CCGGTGGCCACCGCTGTGACGAGCTGCTCGCCCTCAGCCCCGGTGGCCACCGCTGTGACGAGCTGCCCGCCCTCAGCCCAGCTGTGCCCACCGCCGCGGTAAAGGACTCACGTCATCACCGGGTTTCCCAGGAGGTCCCGGGGGTCCCCGGGGACCCATTGGACCCTAAAGGGGACAAAGAGGCAGCGGGTGAGTGGGAGCTGGTGGGTGACATGTCCCCGAATCATGGCGGGGGGGTGTTGGGGTGGGGGACACTCACAGCAGCGCCGGGCTCGCCGGGTTCACCGGGGTTGCCTTGAAATCCTTGGGGACCCTGGAAGGGAGATGGTGGCATCAGGGGGGTGGTGGGGTGCCCACCTTGAGACCCCCCAGCCTGGTGGGGGAGGTGGGGTACTTACAGGAGCACCAGAAGGTCCTGGGGGGCCACGCGGTCCCATGGGGCCCTGGGGAGAGAGACAAGTGTCAGGGGTGGAGGGGGTGGAGGGGGTGGGGGGGTCCCCCCACATCATCTTCCAAACCATGGCAGGGGGTCCCCACAAAACGGGGACAGTCCCCATCATTGGTGACACATGGTCCCCTGTGTCCCAGGGTGGGACCCTCACTGTGTCCCCACGGGGTGTGTGTGGGGGGGAGGGTCCCTGATCCCGGGTGGGGGGGATCCCTTACCATGGGTCCCTGCATGACGCCCATCTGGGCGCCTCCGGCCTTCTCGTCGAAGCCCCCGGCCATCTGAGCCGCGAAGTTCTGCCAAGGGAAGGGAAGGGAGCCCCTGAGCCACCGGCTGCCCCAAAACCCCTTCATTTCACCCCAAAACAACGCCCCTCCAATACTCACCCCACCGAGGCCAGGGGGGCCAGGAGGTCCGGGGGGGCCGGGGGGTCCAGGGTTTCCAGGGGTTCCGGGTTCTCCATCCCTGCCCCGGGGGCCGGGAGCACCCTGTGGGGTAGGAAAGGCGGGGGGGTCACCCATGCAGCGAGCGTGTCAGTTCTCTGCAGCACCCAGCACTGCTGGGGGGGGCTGGGGGAGGGGGGGTGTGCTCTCACCTTCTCCCCTTTCTCGCCGCGCTCTCCTCGCTGTCCTTGCTCACCTGCCGGGCCCTGGGAAATGGGGGGGGTCAGCAATGCCTCATCCGTCCCACCCCCACCCCCCCCAACTCCCCCTCCCACAAATATTCCAAATATTTCTTCCTCCTGGAGAAACGAGCTCCCACCTGCGGTCCCGGGGGCCCTCGGGGTCCTACAACCTGTGGAAGGAGGAGGGGGGGGACACACAAGGGTGGGGTGAGATGGGTGCAGGTGGGGACCCCCCCCCGAATCATCCCCACAGTAGCGGCACCCCCCTCATTTTGGGGGTGACCCTGTCCCCATCCCCCCCCAGTCTGAGCCACTTACATCTTTAATGTCACCGGGTTCACCCTTCTGTCCCTGCAAGGCAAAGTGTGGGATGAGCCAAGGGGGGGCACCCCCAGGACCCCCCCCCTCCCAAATTTCTTCCTCCCCCCCACAAGGTGACAACACCTCCCATAAAGTAACAACCCCCCCCCAGGAGGTGACAACCCCAAAGCTGCTCACCCCAGGCAGAAACCCAGGGGTCCTGACTTGAGCCCCCGCCCCCACCTCAATTTTTGGGGAAAATCCCAGGAAATGGGGACTGCGGGGGGGGGACACAAAAACCTCACCTTGGGGCCAGGGTGCCCTGTGGGGAAAACAAAGACACAAAGAGAAATTAGAGGGGGGGAGACAAATGACATGAGACACCTCCGTCCCCAATCTGGGGGGGTAACGATGGTCCTGGGGGGGCTGTGGGGCCAAACCGGGGGGCACAGGAGCGCGGGGTCTCCCCTGAAGCCGCAGGGGGGGCGGGGGGGCGGCAAAGCGGGGTTCAGCACGCAGGAGCAAAATGGTTTTGGGGGGAGGGTGCCCAGGTGGCTGCTCAAGCCTTTACCCCCCCAAAAGGGGGCAGGCAAGGGTTAAAAAAGACAACTTTGGGGTTTGGGGGGGGTCCCAGAATTGAGGTCACAGCCCTTCCCGCGGAGGGGGGCAACGTTTTTCCATCATTTGGGGTGAATTAGCACAATTTTGGGGGTTGGAAATACCATTTGAAGGTCCTTTTTTGCAAGGGTTCCCCAGGGTTGGGGGGGGGTCCATGGCTGCTCCCCCCCTCCCTGCACCCCTAAATCCATACACTCTGTAGGGATTTTACAAGAACACCCCAAACCCCCAAATTCTGGAGCCAGTTGCCATTTGAGGTTAAAAAAAAAAAATCCATCTTGGGATGAATTTTTTTTTTTTTTAACCCTTTGGTGGCTGGGGGTGGGGGAGGGAGAAGTTGCCTTTTTCTGGGGGTTCAACATTGATGTGACCCTGCCCAGACACACCTCCTCCTCCAAGCCCATCCATGGCCAGGTAATTTATTTATTAATGAAAATAATGATGATAATGTTGATTATAATGATGATGATGATGATTATTATTATTATTATGATAATAATAATAAAAATAAAATAATTAAAATAATAATTAAAATGAAAGTTACAAGAAAAATAAAAATAAAAATATAAAAATAAATATATCAAAAAATAAAATAATAAAAGTAATAATAAAGATAGGAATAAAGATAAAAGTAACCATAAAAATAATAATGAAATAAAAATAATAAAAATAAATATAATACAAATAAAAATAATAAGAAGTAACAATAGAAATAATTATTAACAATAATAAAATAAAATAAAAATTAAAGTATCAATAAAAATAATAATAATTAATAATAAAATAATAGAAATGATAAAAAGCAAAAACTATTAAAATAATAAAAATAATCATTAAAATAATAAAAATAAAAGTAACAATAAATAAAAATACTGCTAATAAAAGAGGAATAAATAAATTACAACCGCTGGGCTGGTCAGTGGGACATATGGGGCAGCATTCTCCGAAGGGGATTTCGGGATTGGGGCAATCCCGGGGCTCCTCGCAGATGATCTCGTCGCAGAGGACGGTCCCCGTGTCGCACACGCAGATACGGCACGGCTCCGGCTTCCACACGTCCTTGTCGCGATAGCGCTGCCCGTCCTGCAGGCAGCTGCCCGCCTCGGCTGCGGGGGGGCAAACGGGGGGGAGAGCGGGGTGACGGGGGTGTCACCCCCCCGGCAGCACAGCAGGGTGGCAGGAGGTGACAGGCACCCATGATGGAGGTGGTGGCACTGTCACCGTGATCCATGATGGGGTGACACCCCCCCCCCCAACCACTCCCAGTTTGGGTCACAGAGTGGGGGAGGGGTATAGTGGGGTGATGGGGGTGGTGTCAACACCCGTCGAGAGTAGGCTGAGGGTGTCAGGACGTGACAGTCACCCATGATGGAGGTGGTGGCACTGTCACCATGATCCATGATGGGGTGACCCCCCAAAAACCCCCCAAGTTTGGGTGGCAGAGCAGCGGGGGGAGGGTGGCTCAGCAAAGGGTGTCCAGCCTGAAGCAGGGTGTCCCCTATCCCCCCACCCTCAGCAAGGACCTCAGTGTCACGCTGCCTTGGGGACACTCAGCGTGTCCCTGCAGCACCTGCATCTCGGGTGCGACATGGGCAGTATCCAGAGTGTCCCCAGGGTCACTGGGAGGGGGAACTGGTATCCCCAGGCTGCACCCCAGGGTCACCCCAAGTTGACCTAGGGTCCACAGGAGCATCCAGGTGTCCCCAGGCTGCACCCAGGTGTCCCCAAAAGATGCCCCAAGGTCCCTGAGATGTGTCCTAGGGTCCCCAGGAGCACCCAGGTGTCCCCAGACTGCACCCCAGTGTCCCTAGGAGTTGCCGTGGTGTCCCCAGGTGGAACCTCCCTGTCCCCAAGAGGTGTCCCAGGATCCCTGGGATGTGTCCCAATGTCCCCAGGAGGTGCCCCTAGAGTGGCCAGGAGGTGTCCCCAAGCTGCACTCGAGGGTTCCCAGAGGTGCCTTGGGGTCTCTGGGTTGTGTCCTGGTGTCCCCAGGAGGTGCCCCCATGTCCCAAAAATGTGACTCGGGACCCCCAGGAGATGCCCTGGTGTCCCCAGGGTCCCCTGGGATGTTCTCTGCTGTCCCCAGGTTGTTCCCCAGTGTCCCCGAGCCAGTCCCCGGGGTCCCCAAGATATGCACCAGGATGTACTCCAGGGCTGGACCTCAGTGTCCCCAGGATGGACCACACTGTCCCCAACTGTACCCTGTGTCCCTAACTGGATCCCAGTGTCCTCAGGCTGGATCCCAGTGTCCCCAACTGTACCCTGTGTCCCTAACTGGATCCCACTGTCCCCAGGCTGGATCCCCCATCCCCAGCTGGACCCTGTGTCCCTGGGCTGTTCCCCGCTATCCCAGAGTGTACCCCCTGTCCCCAGGCTGTCCCCAAGCTGTCCCCCAGCAGTACCCCAGTGTCCCCTCCAAGCCCCCTGCCCCAGCCCGTCTCCTACACCCCAGGCTGTCCCCCACTGTCCCCACACTGTATCCTGCTGTCCCCCTGCTGCACCCCACTGTCCCATCTGTACCCCATAGCCCTAATGCTGTGTCCCACCAGCCAGTGTCCCAGGCTGCCCCTAAGTGTCCCACGTTGTCCCCATCCATCCCATACTGCACCTCCCATCCCAGCCTGTCCCTCAGTGTCCCCACCCTGTCCTCACTTCTCCTTGTGCTGGCCCCCGGTGTATCCCCCCAAATACTCTAAAATTTTCCCCATCCATCTCACACCCTCCCCCTCCATCCTGCACTGGCCCTCAGTGACCCCCACACTGTCCCCCAATGTCCCCACGATGTCCCTCCACTCTCCTTATGCTGTCCCCCAGTGCCCCACACTGTCCCCCAGTGTCCCCCCATCCCAAAGTGTCCCCCCCACCACTACCCTGGAACTTTTCCTCTCCATCCTGCCCTGTCCCCCTCCATCCCACGCTGTCCCTCAGTGTCCCCTCACTGTCCCCAATGTCCCCATGATGTCCCTCACTCTCCTTGTGCTGTCCCCCAGTGTCCCCCCATCCCAAACTGTACCCCCTACTACCCTAAAACTTTTCCCCTCTATCCCACACTGTCCCCCTCTGTGCCACGCTGTCCCCCCCCGTGTCCCCACCTCCCCCCGCTCCCCCATTTCTCTGAGAACAAACCTCCCCCACCCCCCCCGGGAGCCCAGCGGAGTTGGGGGGTGGTCGTGGGGGCGGGGGGGCGGAACGGGACTCACGGAGGTCTCGATCCTGCGCGGCGGCGGCGGTGAGAAGGAGGAGGAGGAAGGCGAAGGAGGCGGCGAGGCGGAGCGGGCGGCGGCCGGGCATGGCGAGGCGGCGGAGCCCCTCACCGTGCGTCGGGCCAGCAGTGCCCGCACCGCCCCGTCACCGCGTATATGTCCCGCCGCGGCCCCCCGGGCCCTGTAACCCGAGCCCGGCCCGGCCCCCCCGACCCTCCTCCGGGACGGGACCGGCGGCCAGGGAGGGAGGGACGGAGGGACGTTGGGGGGGGACGGGGCTGTGTGTGCCCCCCACCAAATACACCCACCCACCCCCCGCACCGGGGAGATGCAAAGGTCAGGGTGAGACTGGGGAGTAAGACCCGCACCCCCGCCCCCCTAGATTCCATCCTGGGGTCCTGGAGGGCTGAGACATCCCCCCTCCAAATCGAGGTCCAGGGAAGATTGAGACCCCCGACACCCCCCCAGACCTCATCTCAACCCATCCTGGGGGTGCCTTAGGGGCTGGACCCGCCCATTTCATCCCATCCCGGGGGACCTGGGGCGCTGAGACCCACCCCCCGCAACTCGGGGGTCCCGGGAAGATTGAGACACACCCCCCCCCCACTCCAGACTTAATCTCAGCCCATCTTGGGGGTCCCTGGGGACTGCCCTCCCCCCCCCCCCATTTAATCCCGAGGGTCCCTGGAGGCTGGACCCTCCCCATCCCATCCCATCTCATCCCATCCCAGGGGTCCCTGGGGGCTGGACCCCCCCCTTCCCCGTTTCATCCCGACTGTCCCTGAAGACTGGGCTCCCCCCCCATCCTATCCTGGGGGGGCAGAGGCCCCCCCACTTCATCCCATCTTGGGTTCCCGGAAAGACTGAGATCCCCCCATCTCATCCCAGGGAACCTTGGGGGCTGATTCCCCGCTCCCAGGGGGTCTCAGGGGTCTGAGCTCCCCCCCCACCCCCACCCCCCGTCCATTCTGGGGCTCATAGGAAGACTGAGACACGCCCCCCCCCTCCATTCCATCCCATCCCACGGACCCTGGGGACCTGGCCTGAGACCCCCCAGCCCATCCCAGTTCAACACAGCCCCCCCTTTCCATTCCTTTGCCTGGAACTGGGCCCAGGACCACTCTCCCCCCCGAAAAAAGGGGGTGCAAAGGGAGGGAGGAGACCCAGCCTGATCCCCCTCCCTGCTTCCCCACATCCTAGGGAAGGGGTTCAGGAGGATATGGGGGTCCCTGCACCCCATGCACCCCAAAATAGTCGGAGGGGGGGCACAGTGGGGGAACACACGTTTCCCACCCCACAGCCAAAATCCAAAGTGGGGGCCTTGGCCCCCTGCCACGTGCACACCTCTGCTCTGCCCCCCTCCCGAGTGACATCTGGGGGCTGGAGCAAATGTGGGGGACACACACCCCACCCCTAGGGCCCCCCTCGGGGTTCACAGATCTGGGGGGGTTAATGTTGGGGGGGGAGGGGGCAGATTGGGGGCTGTGTGAGGGTCTGGGGGTGGTCAGTGCCGCCCCTGGGGGCCCCCCAGGGTTGGGATGAGGAAGGACAGAGCTGGGGAGGGACAGGGACAGACGGACAGAGGGATGGATGGATGGATGGATGGATGGATGGATGGATGGATGGATGGATGGATGGATGGATGGATGGACGGACAGATGGGAGGATGGGCAGACGGAGGGATGGGGGGACAGCTGGATGGACAGACAGACAGACGAAGACAGGGCAGGATGGACCTGGGGAGGCTGGGGCTGGGAACAGCCAGTGCTGGGTGATCAGCCCGCGACCATCGGTGACCCAGCCCCTCGCTCCACAGCCCCAGACCCTCCCCAGTCGCCCCAGTTCCCCCCAGTTCCCTCCAACCCCCTCACTGCCCCGCAGCCTGCCGGGAGGCCGCCGTGGACAAAGCCCGTGTGTTCCCGGTGCTGCTGTGGGGCACCGGCACACCCGGCCAAAAATAACTCCCGGGGCTGGCGGTGGGACAGCGGCAGCTCCAGCGCCCCCCTCTGCACTGACCAAATCCCCCCCCAAAAAATACTGCTTTGCACCCCACTTCCACCCTCCACCCTGCACCCCAAAACACTCTGCAGCTGATCACCCCACTGCTCAGCTCCATGAGCCCCGCTCCGTGCCTCAGTTTCCCCAGTTGCTGATGGGGAGCAAAGCCCATTCGCTGCTGCATTTTTTGGTGAGAGGGTTGTTTGGGGGGGGCCAGGATGGGGGGTCCCATCACCAAGCAGGTGGAGGAGCCTGTGCTGGGCCCTCGGCAGAGGCTGGCTCTGGCCGGGGATCCCACCTGGGAGCAGGGCCAGACCTGGCTCCGGCCGCTGCTTTCCACTGGAAAACTGGGAGTAAATAACACGATGGTGACAGCCCACCCCCCCCCTCACCCCCCCCCATATCTTTTTTTTGGGCATTTTCCCTGATTTCTGGGGGGTCACCGTCAGCACCAGCAGCTCCCCGGCGCGGTGGAGGAGGGCGATGGATGGAGCATCCCCCTGTGCCCTGCACCTGAGGGGCATGGCGGGGGGGGGGACATCCTTGGGGTCACTGTCACGCCCCCCCCCCAAAGAGGCCGTGGCTCTGCACAGTTCCCACCTGATGTCACCGGGAGCTGCCGGATCTCCTGGCACAGGTGGGCGTTGAGGTCTCACCCCAGTGGGGCAGGTGGCCCAAAATTAGGATTTTTTTTTTTAACCGAAATTTCACAGCAGAACCCCAAAGTAAAGAAAGAAAGAAATAATAGAGAAATAAATAAATAAATAAATAAATAAATAAATAACTGAACTCCACCCCAACCCCCCTGGGTTTGGGTCCCCTTTTTCCAGATCCCGTCCCCGGCGCTTTCCCAGTCTCCCCCATTTGGGGCTCTGGAAAGACGATCAGGGAATGGCAGGGAGAGATCCAAGGCAGCTCAGGAATTCGCCTGGAGTGGAAGGAATGAGAGCGTCCTTAACTCTGCCGCCACCGCCACCGTCCTCACCATCGTCACCACTGTCACCATCCTCACCATCACCATCACCACCCTCACCATCGTCACCACTGTCACCATCCTCACCATCACCATCCTCACCATCGTCACCACTGTCACCATCCTCACCATCACCATGCTCACCACTGTCACCATCCTCACCATCACCACCCTCACCATCGTCACCACTGTCACCATCCTCACCATCACCACCCTCACCATCGTCACCACTGTCACCATCCTCACCATCACCATGCTCACCATCGTCACCACCGGCACAGGATGCCATCACATGAGGATGTCCTTGCCTTGATGCTGTTACCCAAGAGGGACATCCCCACCTTGGGATTTTGTCCCCACCCTGATGCCACCCACCTGGGTAAATGTCCCTACCTTGATGGTGGGTGTTGGGGGACACTCTCACCACCCTGATGACATTGGTCAGAATGTTCTTCCCAGCCTGATGCCTTCACCCTGTCTTGATGCCACCGGCCAGGGGGACTGTCCCTACCCTGATGCCACCAGCCAAGAGATTGTCCTCACCTTGAAGCTACCAGCCAAGGGGACTGTCCCCACCCTGATGCCACCAGCCAAGAGATTGTCCCTATGCTGATGCCACCAGCCAGAGGGACCATACCTACGCTGATGCCACCAGAGATTGTGCCTTCCCTGATGTCACCAGCCTAGAGATTGTCCTCACCCACTCTCCCTATCCAGGGGGACTGTCCCCACCTTGATGCCACCAGCAGGGGCAAATGTCCTCACCTTGAAACCACCAGCTATGGGGACTGTCCTTACCCTGATGCCACCAGGCAGGACGTTCTCTTCACCCTGGTGCCACCAGCCAGCAGGATTGTCCCTACCCTGATGCCACCAGTCAGGGGGACTATCACTACCCTGATGCCACCAGCCAGGAGACTGTCCCCATCCACTCTCCCTATCCAGGGGTTCTGTCCCCACCTTGATGCCACCACACAGGGCAAATGTCCCTTCCTGGATGCCACCAGCTATGGGGACTGTCCCCACCCTGATGCCACCACACAGGAGCATCATCTGCCCCAGCTCCACCAGTGCCACTTTGATTTGGGACCAAAGAACGAAGCCTCATCCCTCCCCCCACCCCATGAGGAACATTTGACCCAAAACCCCCTAAATCACCCCAAAACCCTCCACCCACTTGAAACTCCCCAAAACAGCCACTTTCCCCCAAGTTTGCTTTTAATTTTCAAACAAGAACTTGGGGCTCAAAATCACCTGGGGAGGGGATGGGGAAATTCAGGCATCGTCCCCATTTTGCCCCATTTCTGCCCCCTTTTGACCCTATTTTACCCCATTTCAGCCCAATTTCAGCACTATTTCTCCTCATTTTTTAAATATCTCCCAAAATACCCTCAATTCCATAAAAATAGCCTCAAAACAGTGGGACTTCCTCACCCGCCAGCCCTGGCACCCGCTGGGCTGTTTGATTTCCCAGGCAGGAATGACCCCCCCCCCGCCCTCAACTTCTGATTTTTTTTTTCTTTAAAAAGAGCGTTTTTCAGTAAAAAGGGGAAAAAAATTTAAAAAGCCATTTTTTGATGCTGGCACCTCCCATCAACCTCAGACCTCCCCCCAAATATTTCCCCTGGCCAGCATGGGAACGGGGAGCAGAAAGGAGCTTTGTCCCCCCCCGGGCTGCAGCTGCGTGGCCAGAAAAAGGACATTTTTAAATGTATTTTTTAATTTCATCTCCACACTTGGTGCTATTATTTAATTTTAGATTTTTAATTTAATTTTAGATTTTTAATTTAATTTCAGATTTTTAATTTAATTTCAGATTTTTAATTTAATTTTAGATTTTTAATTTAATTTTAGATTTTTAATCTAAAGGGATTTTTTAATCCCTCAATTTACTTTTAGATTTTTAATATCAAGGTGGGTGCATTGGTTGGGGGGGCGGGGGGGAGATGTTCGGCTCCTCCCCGGAATGAGGTTTGAACCCTGAGTTGGTGTCAAGGGTGGGGGGGGGCAACATCCCATTAATGACCCTACTTTGGGTGAATTTACTCCCAAAAAAGTTGGGTTTGGGGCTATTCGTGACCCCCCAAAAACTCCCAGTTACTTTTAAGCTCAATAAATATCCAAGACCCCTCCCTGGGATCCCAAATTTACCCCCCCACCACCCCCAAAAAAAGATAGATAAATATATAGAGAAATAAATAAGAAATTATCTGGTTGAAATCTCCACCACCCCCCCCCCACCCCGCTGACCCAGATTCGCTCAAAAACCCCTTTCTGGGGGGGCTTCTCACACACAACCCCTTTGTCCACTGCCCCCCCTCCCCCTTTTTGCCCCCAGCCCCTGACGGAAAGGTGGGCAGGGGGCCTTGCCGGGGGGGGGAGAAATCGCCGGCATTTTTGTGAGATGATGTCAAATAATTTGTCCTCGTTGAGGCCCCCCGAGCCCGGCCTCTTCCTCCTCCTCCTCCTCCTCCTCCTCCTCCTCCTCCTCCTCCTCCCCCCGCTCCGCGCGGGGTTTGGGATGAAAAGGCGACTCTTTGGGGAAGGTAGAGCCACACAAAGAGCCCCTTTGAGTTTCCAGCCGCCTCGCGGGGGGGCGGGTTGAGGGCGACCGTGGTGATTTGGGGTTTCTTTTTCTTTCCAGGGGGGGTTTCACACCCTCGTGCCCCGCGGCTGGGGGAAGCTGCACCCCCAACACGGGGAGTTTGGCCCCAAATGCAAGAATTTGGAAGTAGCTGAAATCACAACCCCTCATCCCAGGGGCATCGGTCCCCTAAAATATTTGGAGTAACCCCCGCAAAAAATGGGGTGAAGCGACCCCCCCCCCCGCCCCAGACACAACCCTTGTACAAGACATCAGAGAATCTCCAGCGCAAAAAAACAGCTTCAGGGCTGAGAAAAAAAAACAATATTGGGGTGCCAAGAGCCTTCAAAAACCTTCCTGGGATGAAGGGGGGGGGGGGGGGTGGCTTCTCCCCCCCTCCCTCCCTACCCCCCCAGTAAAAAAAAAATTGGGGCACAAAGCTGGGGGCGCTGCCAGGGCAGGGGGGAGCGGGGGGGGGCACTGGCAGGCGCCCGCCCCTGCTAATGAGAGCTGTGATTATCCCAAATTAATGAGAGCTGGCAAGAGGTCGGCGACGTTTGCGGGGCCGGGGGGGAGGTTTCGAGGTGTCGCGGGGGGGGCTGGGATCGGTGGGGTCAGATAAAACCGTCCCGGGGCAGGAGCGAGCGCCAGGCCTTGAGTTTTGGGGCCAAAGCCTTTAAATTTGGGACAATTGATGCAAAAAAGTTTTTATTAGAAGGATGCTGGATGTGGCTTTAATGATCTGTTATTGGGGTGCAAATAAAAAAGGGGGGGGGTGTTTTTGGGGGTACCACTCACGCCACCCCGCATTAGGGATGCTCTGCCACTGCTGTCCCCGTTTGTCCCCATCCCTGTCCCGGACACTGGGGCCAAGCGCCCCAAGAAAGGCAAAATAAAGGCAAAACTTTAAGTTTTAGGGGTTCGGGGTACCCCAAAGGCAGAGCCCAACAGCGGTGGGGGCTGTGGGGGCTGTGGGGGCTGTGGGGGCAGGGTCTGTCCCTGGGGGGTGTTTTGGGAGCTCTAAATACCCCCCGGCAGCCGCCGCCGCCCGCTCGGGGTTAAATAAACCCTCAGAAATAGAAACCTCGATCTGGCCCCGGTTATCTCCACTGACCCCGGGGGGGCCAACCCCTCCCTGTGCTGGCACCCCCCAAATCACCCACCTGAACCCCCACCCCAGCTCGGTGCTTGATGCTCTATCCCCAGAGGGGTGATGGACATGGTTGGGGGGGGGGTTGGCTGAGATACTGGGGTCACCAGCTGCTGGGGAGGAGGGGGAGTGTCCCCAGTTTCCATCTCCTGGGGTCCTCTCAGCTGCTCAGAGCATCCCAAAGCTCATCCCTGCTGGAACACCCCCCCCTTTTATCCAGCCCAAACCCAAAAGGTGCCCCCCAAAAGGTGACTTCCCAAATGGTGATCCCCAAAAAGTGACCCTCCAAAAGGTGACCTCAAACATGTGATCTTAAAAGGTGATGCCAAAAAGTTGACCCCAAAAGGTAACTCCCCAAAAATTGATCCCAAAAGGTGAAGGTGACTGCCCCAAAATGTGACCCCCCCAAAGGTGACCCCAAATCCAGGCAGGGTTGAGCTCTGTTGGGGTACAGCCCCAACACCAGCTCCACATCAGGAACCCCCCCCAAAAATCACTCCAGCTCCTCACCCCAAGGCACAGGAGGGGGCTTTACCCCCTTTTTGTCTGTGCCGGAGCCGGTGGGGGGACAGTGAAGGATTCAGCACCCTTTGATGCCAGTGTCCCCCCCCAGCCAAAAAAAGGCCACCTATTTGGGGTGGCAGCGAGCCAGGGCCCCAAACGCTGCCCCACGGCATCCTCCAGCCGACACAAAGCCACCCTCTGTGTCCCCGGCCGGAGGAGGCCGGAAAAAAAAAGGGGAAAGAAAAAAAAATATTAAATAAATCAGAAAAAAAACCCCAAAGTGAAAGGGCCGATTCTGGAGGGTCCCGCGGCTCGAACGGAGACCGGGCTGGGGCGGGACAGGGCTGCGGGGGGGGGGGGAGCTTGGGGGGGGTTTATTTGGACAGAAGGTGGAAAAAAAAAAATCAATGGGGTGGCGAGGCCTAATGAGGCGCCGGGGGATGGAGGGATTAATGGGGTTTGGGGGGGGGTTGTGGGGGGACCCTGGCTGGGCAGGGGGCGGCAGGGGGTCAGGGAGCGTTATTAGGAGAAATTACAATCAGGAGTGTTGTGGAGTGTGCAGCCCCCCCCCGACTTGTCCAGTTTAGGGACCAAAAATTGTACAGTGATGGCATTTGGGGAGGGGGGACAGTGACACACACACACACCCCCCCACTGTTGGCAGCTGAGGGGGGCAAGAAGGGAAACTGAGTCACGCCTCGTCCCCTCCCGCAGCGGGGTTGGGGTCCTCTGGGCTGAGCCGGTGTCGCCGGATGGGTCCAATCCTGCACCCTGCCCAGATCTGAGCTCTGTGGTCCCCAGTGATGGGGGGGGGGGGGAGGTTGGGGGTCCCAGACTGCTGAGGATTAGGGAGGGGGCACCCAATTCACCCCCAAAGTCAATCCAGCACCCCAGGAAACAAAAGATGGGGGGGACAAAAGGAACATCAGGATTAACCCCCCGCTAGGTCCCAAAATGCCAAGAGTTGGACCCAAAGCAGTACCCGCCCTACCCAGGCCTTCAGCACCCCCACATCGGGGTGGGGGGACCCTAAAAGCACCCAGAGCTCTGATGGAAATTCCTCCTCAGCCATTTTTGGGTCTCAGGATCCAACCCCAGGTTTTGGGGCACTTTCCCCCGGTTTTGGGGTACAAGGGGCCACGGCACAAGGATGGGTTGGGGGGTGTGTGTGTGGGGGGGTCCCCCTCCACCCCAGCACAAGGGCGGCTGTGTCCGCACGCGCTGTAAATCTGGGACTCGCTCCATTATTCCCCGGGGCCGGCGGCCGGGCTGAGTTTACCCAACAATGCGGATGCCAACGGCAACACGCGCCCGCCCGCCAGGCCCACAAAGGGCATTTTTGTCCCCAAATGCCATTTCCCCCCCCCCCCCACCCCCCCCTTTTTCCTCCTCCTTGCAGCCGTGATGGATTCGGCATCGAGAGGGTGGGAGATGGAGCGACGCTTGTCACTGTGTCACCCACCCCCCCCGGGTGGAACAGGGAGAGGAGCTTTGCTGGTGGGGTTTGGGGTGATGTGATGTGGTGGGATGTCTGGAAGCCCAGAGGTGGCTTATGAGGATCTCCTGGGGTTGGGAAGATCTCTGGGATGCACAGCACACACCACCCATACTTGGGCATCAAGAGTCCAGCAGTGCCTCCTCCTTGGTCCCACCACCATCGATATGGACATTGAGCTACTCCAGGCATGGCCACTGGTGAGATGGTGTCACCCCATCATCTCTGTGAGGGATCTCCTGGTGTCAGGACCTCTTGTCTGGGTCCTGCCCTTTGCTCAAGGGATTTGGGGTCAGCAGATCCCAAACTGCTTCTGCCAGAGCTCAGTATTTGGCTGGATGCTTCACCCATGGCTAAAAGACAACAGAAATCAGATCAGCTCCTCTTCAACTCTGAAAGCCAGACCTCCTCCATCACCACCACCATTACTGCGGAACCCCACAGCTCAGGGACCCATCTTCCACAGAGAAAAGCTCCTCCACCCAGGAAGCCAAGGATGAGGCTAGGAAGCCCACAAAGAGGTGGCCCAAGCAATCAGGAGAAGGTCCTGGCTTGTCCTCGCTCCACACTGAGAGCTGGAGATCATCTATTTACCCACCAAATCGAGCAGGAAGGCAGAAGTCCTCCATCCCCAACCATCTCTTGGCACAGGGCTCGCTCCCTGGTCCAATCCACCTGGTCCAGGTCAATATTGGAATCGTTCTGGCTGGAGGCAACGCTGGAACCTGCTGTGGAAACCAGAAGGGCTGGGTGGGGTCCAGGGCCGTCCCGCCAAGCCCAGCCGCGGAGGGGAGCCGGGAAAAAGGCACAATCGGGAACTTCCTTCAGCTACAACTGGTTTTCCTCCTTTTGGGAATCCTGAAGGATACCCAGGGTGGGAGGGAAGGATGGAGAATGGTCCTTAGGGCAGAGGGACCACCTCGCTCGCAGGAGAAAAGACACAAACTCAATGATTTTCAGCAATAACCTACGGGGGTTTCTGACCTCGCACAGCCGCGTTCTCGCACGGAAGCGGCTCAGGGAGCATCTCCAGCAGCACCCGGAGAGGCCTCGGCTCTCCACCCCGCAGCGCTGCTCCTTCCATCCACCCTCACACCCACAAGATTCTACAAGAAGCCCCCAACAAAACCCCTCTTTGGGGGGAGATGGGAGGCCTGGGGAGATGCAAATCACACCAGAAAGACTTCTGGAGGCATCTGAGTGATTAAAAACTCGCTGGCACGTAGAGCAGGGCGGGCAACTCCCGACTTCTAGGCACAGCCTTGGGAGCAGATGAATGGAGCATTGAGCCCTGGGGTGGGAGGCAGCGGCGGGGGTATTGACAGAAGCCGTGTGTGTGTTTGTGAGGAATGTCAAGAGACGCCAATCACTGGCTCTTTAGAAAGATCAGGCAAGAAACCTCGCTCATGTCTAGGAATAAGGATACAGGAAAGAGGGAAAAAGAGTCAATATGACCTGAAAATCCCCAGACTGGGCCGGCCAGGCAGGCTGGGCAATGATTTATTCTATTAATAAGCCAGAAAGAAGGGCATGAATAAATGCTGAATGCATTTTTGGTGGCCGCAGAGGGTTGGGAGCTGCACAGCCAGGGAGGGGGTGTGAGGCTCTTCAGGGTACCCACACAGACGAGGCACAAGCCACCTTTGATGGGATCACTTTGGGAGCGAGGAGCCAAGGAAAACATGAGACTTGTTGATTTTGTTCCTGGGACAGTGCAAGGGGCTCTTTCAGCCCAGAACTACTGTTCAGAACAGGGTGTCGAGGGGGGTGGAAGCTCCTTCCCAAGTGTGGGAAGGGACAAAGCCCTAAAGCAGGTCACTGGGACAGGATTTCCCATTCCCAACTCGCCAGTTCTAGAAATCAGCAAAATCAAAGGCGATAGCACCCCGGGCGCGACTGCAAACATCTTTTAACTCCAGTTCATAGCAGCCTTGTCCCCTTCCTCCATCAAATTGAGTTAAAACCTCCACACTGTGAGCGCCCGAGCCTGCTGAGAGGGATTCATTTTAACTGGAGGGTGAAAAACACAAAACAGCTTTTCCTGAGCAAGGGCTGCTCACCAAGAGCGAGGCCCCGGCTCCTGCTGCAGGGACCCAGCTCGTTGTGTTTAACGGTGAAACACCACGTGCACCCAGAGAGAGAAGAGACGTTCTTTGGTTTGTTTGGGTTTTTTTTCCCTTAGATCTTTACTTGCAGTAAAAGATAGAAAAAGGTAGTAAATGAACTCAGTATAAAACACACAGAGGGGAGAGGGAAGGGGGTACAAACCAACCTACAAATAACACAACGTGGTGGGAACACAGGGTGAAAGGGAGAAATTTTGTACAAAACTACTGCTTACAGGTAGAGAAAAACGTATAAAATATCCCTCCCTATCTGGAGGCAAAAATACAAAAGTGGACATTATTTCATTCTTGACTTATACTTTAAAAGTTTCTGTACACCAGAGAAAAGGAGCAGGCTCAGCGGCTCGGGGGAAGCTGTCACACACTCACCACTTCCTCCCACATCGCACTGGAGAATAAATTAAGAGCTCAAAGAATCAGCACAACCTCACACGAGAGCGACCAGGAGCCCAGAGGAGCACGGTGCTGCCACTGAAGTGTTCAGAAGCATCAGGGCATCCCCAAAAACCCTATTTTTTTGGGAAGGATTTAAGTGCTTCTGAATATTTTCCCTCTCCCCCTGCTCGCTGTGAGGGACGGGGACGCAGCTCGTTGCCAGCTGAACGCACTTGGAGACACCTTTGGAAGCACTTCTGGACTTGACTACGGAGCTCTGCCTTCAAATGCAACCTTTGACCTCGTGTCAGCCTTTACCCCAGGCAAAACATGTGCAAAATATCAGGGAGAAAGAGAGGAAGCGATTCATCCCGCTCAGCTGGGGCCCTGCACACAAGGACAAAGGTGGCGAGAAGCCGTGGCCTCGGCTCCTCGGAGGAAGCAAAGCCAGGGCAAGGAAAGTAAAAAAAAAAAATAATAATAATAATAATAAAAAACCCCAGCACATGCCCAGACTTTGTTCTTTGTCACTCTGGGGAAAAGAAAAAAAATCCCAACACATTTGGAGATATTTACAAAACAACTGAGTGGTGCATCAGCTCTGCTCTACAGCTTTGTACCTGAATTTCTGTAAACAGCTGATGCCGAAGAACTGGGAGATCAATTCCTTGGGAATTAAAATGCTTCTGCAAAAGCAGCATTTTAACAAAAGTTATTTTCAGAGATCTCCCAGCCCCTCCCTGCCACCCTCCAGGGATGCTCGACCTGCCTCCAGCCCCTGCCCGGCCCTCCGAAGCGCACAGCCAGGCTGTCCTAAGAACCGAGGTTATCATAATCTTAGGATTAGGGTAGTTTGTGATGGGTGAGAAAATGCTGGTTTTGGGGACAGAGGGGAGATAATAGAGGAGCAGAGGACATATCAAAAATGATCCTCTACAAGCAAACCCTCCCTACACCCACCCCCAAAGAGGTTTTGGCCGGATTTGGAGCTCTCCCGGCACGCAGAGCAGCCAGAGCCATGTAAGTGCCTTCCCCTTCCCTGAAATCCAGCTTCTCCTCTCCCAAGTCACGCCAGCAGCTCCAAGCTGGCAGCAAGAGCCGCAGAAAGCATTAAAAAATTATTTTAAAAGTTCCTTGAATGTCCAAAGCTGCCCCCTCAAGTCTCAGCACCAGAAACTGCTTGTAAAAATAGGTCTTGGAATACAAAAAATAAAATTAAAAAAGAGGAGGAGGAGGAGAGGAGGAGAGGAGGAGAGGAGGAGAGGAGGAGAGGAGGAGAGGAGGAGAGGAGGAGAGGAGGAGAGGAGGAGAGGAGGAGAGGAGGAGAGGAGGAGAGGAGGAGAGGAGGAGAGGAGGAGAGGAGGAGAGGAGGAGAGGAGGAGAGGAGGAGAGGAGGAGAGGAGGAGAGGAGGAGAGGAGGAGAGGAGGAGAGGAGGAGAGGAGGAGAGGAGGAGAGGAGGAGAGGAGGAGAGGAGGAGAGGAGGAGAGGAGGAGAGGAGGAGAGGAGGAGAGGAGGAGAGGAGGAGAGGAGGAGAGGAGGAGAGGAGGAGAGGAGGAGAGGAGGAGAGGAGGAGAGGAGGAGAGGAAAAAAGGCAAGTGTGCTTCTGAACATTTCTATTGCGCATTGGTCCGTGAAGGTGGTGTTTTATCAGAACTAAGCTGCAGAGTTTGTTGGCTGTGAGGCTGTGAGTGGAGCCCTGGGCAGGTCGGCACCTGCTGCACTGAGCTGGGCAAACCCGGGCCCTTCGGGTCCAACCTCCCAGGGAAGCGGCTTCGGCCCAGCGGCGTCACAAGAGCTTGCGGTGCAGGATCTCCCAGGCCATGCGCTTCCGGAAGTAGGGCATGTGTTGCTTTGGGGGGAGAGAGAGAGAGAGAACACAATGTCCATCAGTGTCCCTGCTGGGCTGGGGGCAGCCACTCCTCGGGCTTTTTAACTGGTGCTTTTCTTGGGAGAAAAATTTCCAACGATCAAAAACACGATCCCGGATGAGACCCCGGTAAGAGGGGAGCTCTGATGATACCAGGGGGCTCTGATGATATTCTCTAATAATGACAATTAAATATTCATGCCTGGGATATTCCACAGAGGCTAAGAACGTTAAGTAACACCGAAATTCCCTGGGAGTCGGGCTCGAATGCTCCAGTTTCATGACTGCTCTAACTGGGTCCCATTATGGGTTTGTGAGCTTTCCCAGCTGCACCAGTGAGGTGCCCCATGGATTTGAGGACCACAGCAGACCCCAGGACAGCTTCAGAGGAACAGTTTTGCACAGTGTGAAGAACCACCGCGGTGCCTCATGTCAGCTCTACTCCACGGAGCAGCAGCAGAACCCACAGGCAGGTTCAGGGACATTTTAAACCCACAGAGCAGGAGGCAAAAAGCATTTGGAAAAATCAGATTATGGACAAAGAAGTGCCACAGAGTGTCTGTCCCTCCCTGAGCACGAGGGACATGTCAGGGTGGGGTTTACCTGAGTGAAGTTGATGGGCTTGTCTTTGGTGATGCAGTCAGCGTATTTGCAGGCAAACATCCCACAGTCGCTGCCGTTCATCTGCTGTGGGATCTCCTTTAACAAAAAGGACACAAACACAAAGGTCATTTCCAAAGGAGCCAGTCCCCATAAAATCACAGAATGGCTTGGGTTGGAAGGGACATTTAAAGGTCACCCAGTCCAATCCCCCTGCAGTGACAGGGACATCTGCAACCAGACCAGGTTGCTCAGAGCCCTGTCCAACCTGGCCTTGAACACTTCCAGGGATGGGGCTTCTACCACCTCTCTGGGCAACCTGGGCCAGGGTTTCACCACCCTCAGTGTAAAACATTTCCTCCTTATATCTAGTCTAGGTCTCCTTTCTTTTAACTCAAAGCCATCACATCTTGTCCTATCACCACAGGCCCCATTAAAACATTTGCCCCCATCATTCCTGTAGGCCCCCTGTAAGTACTGAAAGCCCGCCTGCCAGCTTCTAAAGGTGAAGAGAAAGCTCTCCTTTTCTCCAGGTGAGGGGAGACCTTCTGGCTCTCTCCAACTCCCGGAAAGGAGGGTGTACAGAGGTGGGGGTGGGTCTGCTCAGCCAAGGAACAAGTGACAGGACAAGAGGAAATGGGCTCCAGTTGCTCCAGGGGAGGTTTAGATTGAATCTGAGGAAAAACTTCATCACCCAAAGGGTGGTCAAGCATTGGCACAGGCTGCCCAGGGAGGAAGTGGAGTCACCTTCCCTGGTAGGATTTAAAAGACTGGTAGATTAGGCGCTTAGGGACATGGTTTAGAGGTGGAATTGGTAGTGTGAGGTTTATGGTTGGACTTGATGTTCTTAAAGGTCTTCTCCAACCACTACGATCCTATTCTGTAAGCTCCCAAGGGCCTCTTCCCCAGCAGCAGGGCTGCATGTATGGGAGAATGCCAGCGTGAGTAAGGGTAGATGAAGAGGGTGGGCAGCAGGAATCAAGGTGCCAAGGGGGCACCTCTGGCTCAGGACAGCTTCCCTACTTCCATGTAGGGCTGGATGGCAACCTGCAGCAAAGCAGCTTCTCACTGAAGATCTGGGATTTGTTCACCTCCCAGAGTTACCAGGAGAACACAGCCACTGGGAAAACCAGCCAGGGAAGGTGCATCAAGGCCAAGACCAAAAGCAGGGACCAAGAGAGACCCCTTCTCCAAACCTCCAACTGCCCAAACCCACCTGGCTCTTCTTGCTCAGCAGCGACCAGCCGTTAGTGTCCAACTCTTTCCTTTTTTTGTCAAGACTCTCCTGTTTTAAGTATTGCCTGCAGGAATCAGAGAACAGAGACAGCTTGCTTAGGGGAACAGAGGACACCAGCCAGCACACTGGATGGCACTTTACCCAAGATGTCCTCTGCCATGTTTGCAGAATTAATGCAAAATGGAAGTTCAATATTTTTGTCTCGGTACTGGTCGTTTTCAAAAGGGCTCTACAGACCTGGGCTTTGAGGCAGGCAAAAGAAGGACCAAGCAGAACTTACAAACTCATCCAAAAAAAGTACCTGCCAAGCAGAGAGTGAAAACCACAAATAAACCAGTGAGAACACATCTAATTCATCAGAGAGTGACTCACAGCAGAGAAAAACTCAGCAGCCACAGAGCTGCTTCACCAGGCTCCTGCAAGCGGAGTGTTAATGCTCAAGGGGAGCCAGAAAGCTGGGCTCCGTCTCTGATGGTGTCCTGTGAACTGGTGCCTCTTGTTGTCTGAGGATCTTATTTAGCATTAAGGCAGACAGAAGGAAATCTGTCACAACTTTAACAGCATCCTGGCAGCTCTGGAACAATCATCCTGTGTGTAGAGTGTCCAAAATAACCACCACGAAGCTCATCTCCAGGTTGGTGGTGGGTTCAGCTTGCTGGCAGATGTTCTCCTGGATCTCTTCTCCCAGGTTTCCCTTCCATTCCTGATTTGATTCCTTTTACCACAGCAGAAGAGAGATGGCAAGTGCTTTCAGGGAAAGGCAAATGAGGGAAGATGACTCTGATTTTCTCAAATAAGGTTCAAGGCTTGGGGATGGAGGGGAGGCAGCCCTGGGAAAAGCCACACCAGAGTCTCTCCAAGATGTTTTTTACAGGGGTTGAGTCAAGTGGGGAGCACAAGTGGGAGAAGGAGCCAGCCACAGCAGGGGTGGGATGTAAGATACCTTTCACGAGGTTTCAGCAGACAGAAGAGCTGCAGAGCCAGTCTCATTCCAGGTGCTAGAACCAGAGAATGAGGAAAACTTGGAGGTACTGGCCCATCTCCTCTTCCCAAAGAGGCTCCCACCAGTTTGGCCTAAATTAAACCACTGGAAGAAGAGTGAAGTGTTGGTTTTTGGGGTTTTTTTTCCTGCCTCCTTGAAAGAGTTTAGAAACTCTACCAAGATCTTGCCCAAAGCATGCCAAAGCAACTGCTGCACATTCTCCTTTGCAGATATGAACACCCTAAACCATTCCCTTCACGGGGAAGTACAGAAAGGGGAGCTCAGGATGGACTCAGACACAAAGGTGGACAAGAGGGAGCCCAAGGAGACGAAGTGACAGGTCCAAGACATTCTTAAGGTCCCTAAAGAAGCCCCCCTCTGCTGGCTGCCAGCGCCATTAAGTGACATTCAGCTTTGCACACACCCTCTGCTTATCTTGGTCACCAAAAGGACAGGGAAGATCTACAGAAACCATCTCCTTCACATTTGGCATTTTCTCCCAAGAGCCTGAGGAGCCTCCTCACTGTTGTGGCTGTGATCAGAAAGTTTGGAAAGGAAAAGCGAGGGATCAGATGGTGCTGGCTCGAGCAGAGGGGTCAGGAGAGCACCTGGCACGGAGAGGGAGGTGGGTCTGGCTGCCAACACCAGGAGATGTGCCATCCTTTGGGAAGCTGATCCACAAAGACTTGGCTAAATCACACCTTGCTGTCAGTAAACGCTGAACTGTGCTGGGAGAAGCGGGTGATGCAGCCCACAGACAAGCCCAGGTGATGTAGGGCTGAATCTGCTGCCCTGGTACCCGTCAGGGAATTTTTCTCTATCATAACTTTAAAGGACTATTTACAAAACAAAAACCTCTCCTGGGCTGAAGAGTCCCTGAAACAGCCAGGGGCCACTGGAATCAAGTACTCAAAGTGTCAGCAAAACCACCCAGCAGCCTCTGAACACAGATAACGCTGCATCCAAGCAATGGTGTCTCTAGAAAATAGCCACAGATAAATCTTGCTAGAGGTGAGAACATCAAGGAGGGGTCTCCCTCCCACAGGCCCCCGAGACCACATCAGGCCCAGACAAGCATTTTTCTATCAGCCTTCCTTAGCTGGAGACACACTGCCAGCCCAGTTCCCCAGCACAGGGTCTGCTGGCTGCCAGCAACTGCTGGAATTGATCTTGGGAAGTTCTCTGCTTGGCTGCCCTGACTCAGCTGCAGCTTGGACAAGGTCTGCAGGGGGTAAATCTCAGGAAAAAAACCAAACCAAAACAACAAACCCCTTTCACTGAGTATGAGGAGTCTCCATATCTCATCTCCAAGTTAAAACATAATGGATGGGAGAAGAAAATCCTTACAAGGAGTTCAAAATAAGGGTGAGCTGAGGCTCCAGTACAGCCTCCAGGCTGGAGGAAGGGAGCAGACTATCTGCACCACAATACAAACGTGGTGAAAACATTAATTAAACAGCATCATTTCAAACAAAACTTAAAAAAAACCCCAAACCCTGGCAATTCCTGCCTACTACAGAACCCACTTGAATTCTCAGCTGAAAAAAGAGCAGTGGCACACAGCCCACTCTGTTCCACACGTAAAGAGACAGGGAGTGAAGCTGTGCAGATAAATAAAAGGATGCATCAGACAAGAAACCGGGAGGAGACTCCAAGCAACGTTTCCACGTGGACCGGGTCCGCACACACGGGCGGGGGCGGAGAGAGGAGCCGAGCGTGAGACTTGTCTGGCACACAGGGAAGGAACCAGTGAAATCCCAACAGTGCTGGAGCTTCAGAGATAAAGGGATCAGGTGGCTGCAGCACGTTGAGTTTTATCTGCAGTGACCACAGGCCACAGCTGCAGCACAGAGAGCAGCCAGGACATGGGGAGTTGTTTTCCAGGAGCGAGGAAATCACCCACCACTCGCAGGGCACAGTAACTGTGGGCATCACCTCTGTGGTTTCCTCAAAGCAGCCTTCAGCAACCTGCACATGGAGCTGAGTGAACACCAGATACAGCGTGTAAGAAACACAGCACTGGGCCTGCTGAGGACACAGCCTGAACCACCTTCCAGGTGGAGACTGGAAGAAAATGCTTTCAAACCACCAGACAATTTTGCAAGATAGAACTTCATTGATGAACTTTGTCAGGACCTCAAGGAGAAAAAGCTTGACACAAACTGTTAAAGCAGAATTAGATGCCAAACCAAAATCTGACATGTCCCATCAAATACTGCAGGCTTTTCATCTCCTGTTTCCTAAATCTGAAAATGGATTTTTGCCCTCTGCAGTGCTTGCACACAGACACAAAAACCTGAGCAGGTGCCTCAGGGAATTGTTGAAAGCAACTCCATGGCATCCTGCTAAATGTCTGAGAGCCCTGAAGTGAAGGGCAGGGCAAGGGAAGCATTTCAAGCACTGCTGCTAACAGGAGATAAGATTTCACAGGCATGAGTCGCTTTGTGCGCTCCATCCCCTGACCCTGCCTCCAGCCTCCGTACATTAGAATCAAGTTTTCAACTAATTGGTTTATGTCCACTCCAAAACAAAGACTCTTCCAGCAGAGCTGAGATACCATGTACTGTGTTTCCCAAGGACAAATCCCATAAAAACAGAGAGAGCTTTCTTAAAATCCACTCCAGGTCTCACACCCAAGTTGTGTGAAAGCCCAGAAGCTGAAACAAAGCACGGCAGCCACCAAACCATGGACATCTGTGGTCCCTGCTCACTCCTAGCCCAGCCAGCAGCCTTGTATTTAATGAGTTACATTCCCTGTGGCTCATTTTCCCTCCTCTGGCTAATGGTAGGACACTCACCACCTTTAGGAAGCTCTAAAGATTGAAAGCATGAAAGGGTCACTAACCATGAATAGGACCTCCGTCCCTTCTTCCCGGTGTGATCCTCCCACTGCATTCAACCAATAAAAGCCTCCTAAAAGGAAACAGAGGGAAAACAATTACGTCCAGGGCAACAGTGACCTGAAATCCTGGCTCTCTACCACTCACCCAACACGGCTGAAACACCTTGTATCCTCTGGTACTCTCTACCACCAGTTTGGTGACCTGTGTGTTCATCCCAGACCCCTAAACAAAGCACGAGCAGGACTCCTGGGTCCCCCTCTCAACTCCCAGGTGCTTCACTTCACCAAATGTTTGTGCCTTTTTCTTGGAATGAAAGAAATTCAAGCTGAAAGGAACTGATTTCCCCCAGACCATCCCTGCCCCAAGGCAGGTCAGCTCCACTCGCACCGTTCTTGAACACAGAGGCAAAGCTAAGAGATGCTGCCCTCAGACATTTCCAAAGATTTTGTGCTTTTCCTTTCCCTTTCCTCCCATTAGGGCAAACCACAGAAGAGTGTGGAAAAGGGCAACTATTTTTACAGTTATTTAAATAAGCCCAGCACAGGCAGACTGCAAAGCACCTGAACTGGAAAAAGAAGGTGCTAAATGGACTGGAAATGGCATTCGTCTGCTGTCTGTCTTTATCATTATCTACATTCCTTGACTGAATGAGTGACACCTCTGCTGCCATACCCAGCCTCATGCCACAAGACCCAGGATCAGATTCCCAAGTCAGTGTCAGAGTGAAGCTGAGACAAGAACCAGAAGTGACGGCCGACCCGGGGTCAGCGCCGCGGCGACAGAGGCGCTGGCGGCTGCGTTGCAGTGATCGCTCTGCAATCTCCTTTGTACCAAGCCTGACGGCCCCACTGACCAGGAACCTTCCAAAAGAGAATTGTTTCTCAGCCCTGTCCAGAAAGTAGCTGATTTTTAATTGCACTGCATTCAGGAGCAGCTTCAAAATATAGGAAAACAGTTCTGGATCTGACGTGCAAGCACCTGTGTTCTCCCTGGAGCGCTGCTCAGGACGGGGAAACCGAGATCTCTGCGGTTTGAACCCAGGAAGAACAACGTTCACCCAGCTCTGGTTTGGAAGCATGGCATGGCATGTAATACCTGGCTGGCACCCAGTGCAGAAGAGACCTGGGCAAACCTTTATCCATGACCTGATACAAGAGACACTCCTGCATCCTACAGTAACATTGCACTGTCCAGAATCTTCTTCTCGAAACAAAAGGCCAAGCTACTGAGTTGGTCTTTGGCACAGGCAGGAAAAGCTCCCACCTGGAGGAAGGGGGCAGGAGATGCCATTTCTTCAAGCAGCTGCAGGAGAAGGGAAGGACCTCTATCTCTCAAGGTCCAGGAAGCCTTCTTCTTCCTAAAGATGATGCCCAAGATGACTCTATAAGAATGAAGCCCGATGTTCCTAACAGAACAACTCTGAAACCTGTCTGTACCCACAAAGGTACCACCAGCCTCACTGACAGATCTGGGAAGAGGTGAAGACAGAGCACCAGCACAGGACTCTCTTGCAGACCAGCTCTGGAACTGCAGACCACGTCAGCAATGTGTGGTGAAACAGGTAGTGCAAAAACCAGGATGTTCCTCTGAATCTTCCTCTCAGGACCCAGAAGGGGACTGTCCCCACGGAAGGGCGGTCGCTTGCAGAGCAAGGCAAGAAGCTGCTTGATTTTTAAACAGGCACAACTCAAAGAAGTGTTACTCACAACAGTATCCTGCAGGCTTCGCTGTTTATTCCACCCATGGAGTCATAATAGGTGATGGTTTTCTTCCTGAAGTCTACAACCTACACAGAGAGAGATCTGTTAATAACACCAACACAAGGGGCTCATCTCTTTGCCAGGACACACACTCTGCTGATAGAAAGAAGTTTAGACCATTTCCCAGTAGAGAAGGATTTTAGAGAACTTCTAACATCTTCACTACAGCCCTCCCCAAATTCCCCCCTTGCTGCTGTGTTATTTAACCACTTGAATCTCCCAATCAGGTAAAACACAAGAGCACTCTGTTATCCTTACTGTCAAATCCGCAGACAGATTGTTTTACACCACTTTGCTCCACCTGACGTGTGCATAACTAAGCAGTTGAGACACGAGTCCCTCAGGTGCTATTTTCTGGGGGGCCCCATGTCCCATTTCCACATCCCCACCCACCCGTGTGAGCACCACCTTTCCAGGCAGCTTAACGATCCTCCAAGGAGCTTTGAGCTGAGGGGGCTGACGCAGGCTTAAAAGCCACCACGTGCTCTCTGTTACCACCCAGGTGCCAGCAGCCAAGAAGGGACAGAACAAATCAGGGCTGGGAGGCAGAGGAGCTGTGTGGTATCTGCCATCTGCATCTCTCAACAACAACCCCATGGCAATGTCTCTAAAGGTGAGTTTGTGGGAACGTGGAAACGAGATCTTTCTCTGGAGAATACACTAGCCTACCATGACCTTTGCAGCTGTCTATTTTTTTCTTTAAAGACTAGAGAAACACACCCAAAAGTCACAGCTTTTTTTTCTTTCACTCACTCTATACTTCAGTTTTAGCCACCAACACAGATTTTCCCCCACAAAGACAAATATTTGACAACTGCATCACCCCAGAGCTGGGAAATTTTAGCCTTTAAATTCAGAGGACTTGCTCGAGCTGTGCTCTCCTGTGAATAACTGAAGCACTCACTGCCAGGCACCAGTGCACTCCCAGATGAATGGGCACCAAGAGGAGATCCACAGAGAAGATATCCACTTTTTTTGTCCACCTTTTCACAGCTTGGTACCCCGCTGTTTTCAATTTGGTAAAGAAGAAAGTATTGAAGGCGTGAACTGCCGGCAAACCCTTCTCTTTGCTCCTCTCCATCAGCAAATTCATGTAGAAATTAATTATCTGGGAAAGAAAAAGCAGCCAGGATATGTTAAGGGTGTTGGCACTTCTGCATAAGATGCTCTGCCCCTGTGTAAAGTGAGGTAGGAAATGGGGTTTGCCTCCACCTGTCTCCGAAGGTGTCCCCAGGGTGGATTTACAACAGCTCAACAGCCTTAAAACCTCCAAAAATCCAGAAAGATCTAGGAATGCAGTCTTCCAGATTTAAGATTTACTTTTTTTTTCCCCCCTCATCATGCCCATGGTCAGTCCCACTCCTCCCAATATTATTATTATTTCCTCAAGTGCTTCACCCACACAGGAGTTTCTCCACAGATCAACTGCTCCAGTGTGACGCACAGCCCACACCTACTATTCACTCTGAATTCCTTAAACAAAAAGGCAGTTTGTTCACTTCCATCTACTTTAAGCTGCTAAAGAAAAATGCCTTTCCAGCCTAAGAGAGGCTTCTCACCTCATCATTGAGCCAGTTCAGGTTATTGAGGGTCTGAATGTCTTTCCGAGTGATTGTTAACCGAAAAGCTTCGCTGAGGACCTCGTCCTGGTTCCCACCTCGGAACACATTCTTTATTTCCTTTTCCATTTCCTACAGGGAGGACACAGACAGCATTGGAAGGGAGAGTTCCTGATATTCCTGGACTCAAACCCAGCTTTATTCTTTTCTCTTCAAAGGATAAACTTGTTACAAAATGCACGTGGCAGAGGGAACAGCTATCTGTTTCTCAGGAAATCCCATCTGGATTTAGATCTCTCATGCACACAAGCACCTGCTTGTGCACACCAGATCCAAACAGAATTACCTCGGTGATCTCAGGGAACTCCTCTTCTCCATCAGCTGACTTTGCATCCTCTTTCTCTTCTGGGACCACCGTGACAGGGATTTCCTTCTCCAGGGGCACACGAAGATTTAAGTCCACCAGATCCTGCACGGAGTGCTCCTGCTCCTGTAAGCGCTGAAGGACAGACCTTTGGATGAGGTGGTGTCTGAGGGAGTCGCCTCTCCCAGAGCTCTGTGGGACCAATTGTTCCAGGAGATGCAGAAAAGAGCACAGAGGGGGAGCGTTCACCCTGGCCACGACACCACCGAGAGCCACAGGAAGGGGAAGCAATGAAGACACCAGACCCCAAAAGAGTCAATTTTTGTCATTTTTCCATTTCCAAACAAAAATTGTGTGGTTGAACATTCAGCCTCACAAAGACTGTTCTTCCAGCAACCCCTCTGTTACCTGGCTTTGCAGCTGTAAGGCCAGTGCCTTCTGCTCTTCAATCTGCCGCCACCTCTCCCGGGCTCGTGAGTCGTAGACGCTGGTCCTGAAAGCCACAGTTTGTGTGAACAGATCAGGGCTTTATTTCTCCACATGGAGACTCACAACAGGAAAACAGAGCAGAAAACATGGACTTACAGTTCTTTGATCCACAGTTCTGCCTGGAAGAATGGGAGGCTAGAAAGGGGGAGAAAGGAGAGATGTGAGTGTTCTCCTTCATGTGGAAAGTAAGTAATTGCCTGAGAAGTGATTTCTAAGTATGATCTGAGAACAGCCCCACTGCTGGAGTGACAGCAAGAGATACAGCTGTGCCAGGGGTTTGCAGCCAGGTCTCAAGAAAAAAAGAGGTTTGATGCATCCCACTCCAAGTTCCTGTAACTACAACAAACTGTTTTCTCTCCATGAGACATTCAGAAAACCACCGGTCACCTTCTACGCTACGCTCCCACCGCTCTGGGGAATTAAAAACCCTCGTGTAACCCGCTCCCTTCCTCCAGATCCCCTTCTACAGCCTCTTACCTGGGTGCTGGGGTTCTGGAATCCTTTACCTTGAGCAAAATGACAGAGTCTGACCCTAAAAAGAATAAGAATAAAATGTACAGAATGTTGTTATCCCCACAATTACCACTCACTTCCACAACCGCTGCAGGGGCCCAGATACAGAGGGGGAGGAAAAAAGTGGGTTTGCCACACACATTTATGCCAATGTATGAATGTGAACAAGGACAAGTGCCAGACTGTGCACCTGGGACACAGCAACCCTGGAGATACAGCCAGCCTGGGGAAGGAGAGGCTGGAGAGAAGCCCTGCAGAGAGGGACCTGGGGGTTCTGCTCCATGGCAAGTGGAACATGAGCCAGCAGTGTGTCCTGGCAGCCCAGAGGGACCCCCGTGTCCTGGGGGCACCCAGCCCTGCACTGCGAGCCGGGCCAGGGAGGGGATCGTCCCGCTCTGCTCTGCACTGGGGCGGCCTCACCTCCAGCACTGGGGGCAGCTTGGGCACCACGGGAGAAGAAGGATCTAAAGCTGCTGGAGAGTGTCCAGAGCAGGGACACAACATTGGGGAAGGGTTCAGAGGGGAAGGGTGTGAGGAGAGGCTGAAGTCACTTGGGTTGTTCAGCCTGGAGAAGAGGAGACTGAGAGGAGATCTCCTGGCGGTCTGGAACTGCCTCCCAAGGGGAAGAGGAGGGGCAGGCGCTGAGCTCTTCTCTCTGGCCACCAACGCCAGGAGCAGAGGCCATGGCAGGAAGATGTGGCAGGGGAGGGGGAGGTTGGCCATGAGGAAAAGGTTCTTGAGGCAGAGGGTGGTGGAGCACTGGCACAGGCTCCCCAGGGAGGTGCTGATGGCCCCAAGCCTGACAAGATTCCAGCAGCATTTGGCCAAGGCCCTCAGGGACATGGTGTGAATGTTGGGATTGTCCTGTGCAGGGACAGGAGTTGGACTCATGATCCTGGTGGGTCCCTTCCAACTCACCGCATTTGATGATTTTATGATTTGATTGCCAGGTTTTGGGGTTTTCCTTTTGGGTTCTGTTTGGGTATTTTTACCTTCAGAGTGTGTATTAGATGCTGGTAGATTTTCTTGCTGCTGCTGGGCTGTGGAGTTACTGGACTCAAAGATATTGGAGGGGCAGCTGGGGGCAGAGTAGAGCAACGGTTTGGGTGATGAGGGCTGCTCCTGTGCTCTGAGGATGCTGGTTGCTGAAGTGGCTGGTGCAAAGTTGTGAGCTTCAAACAGCTTGGAGTTCTTGCTGGGAGTTTCTTTCACTAGGGTTTTGCTGGAATTTGAACACCTGGACCTAGGAACAACAGAAAATAAGTTCCCAGCAGGCACATGTGGCACTGTCAGCTGGGGAAGAACATTTGACACACTCACAGGTGGAAGGGGTATAGAGAAGAGGGCTTGGACGTGGAAAATTGTTTTCCTGTGACCATCTGAAGCAACTGCCTGTAGATCTCTCGCTCTTCCTCTCGAACAGTCTGCAGGGAAACAAGCAGATCCATCTAGTCAACATGATTTCAACAGAGACACTGAGAACAGCAACCAGATACACATGGAAGCCGAGATTTTATGGGTGCAAGCACAAAAGGCCTTGAAAAGTTCAACCTTCAGCCTTGATCAGAGCAACGGCAGCTGAAGTCTGAACATGAGCAGAGCTAAAGTCGGCTCCTGTCTGGCAGGAGGGGCGAATCCAGAGCAAGACAGTTGTTAGAGCTGCCCCAAGTGCTTTGCAGCCCTCAGAAGAGGTCTCCTCAGAAATAACCACTCCCCAAAGGGCCTCCCAGCCTTGTTCTTTACCTCTTCGGCCGTGCTGATGAACCGCCGGGGGGTTTTCTTGGGGCTAAGCAGGCCACGGCGACAGGGCCCGCTCCAGGCGGGGCTCTGAGCGGGTTTGATGGGAAAAGCTGATGCATGGCAGTGGTGGTTTGATTTCCCCACAAAACTGTTCACTGCCCCACTGTGAGGAGAGAAACAAACGCTTTTATTTCACTTTATGCTTGTTTTAATTGGGAATCTCACTCTCCTCCATCCCCAAACCCAGCCACGAACCGGCCTACCCAGTTATCACCAGAAATCTGCCTTTTCTTTGCGTTTCAAGAACCAGCTCAAAGCTGTGGTTTTGGTTTTCCATCAGCTGGAGCCGAACCCCTCCCCGAGGCCTGCGCGGCCGGAGCGTTGCCACCAGGGGGCACTGCGGGGCCAGGAGTCACCGCCTGGCAGCCCCTGGCCGGACCTTCCTGCCCGCGGGATCCATCCACCCCGCACCCATCCCACCCCCGCACCACAGCACGGCTGAGCCGCGCCCGGAGACGCTGCCCTGGCGTTGGTGCTTATTGCTAACGAGCAGATCCCCGCCCTCCCCTTGCCTCTCCCCACTCTCACACCCAGGCTCACCCAACAGCCCACAAAGGAAAAAAAGCACCCACGGGTTGATTTGATGTTTCTCCTGTTGAAATTAATTTTCCCTGTTTGCAGAGAAATTTTGGCCACCACGGGGATTTTCATCGTCAATAAAGACCTGACCTGGTCTGGAAAGGTCTAAAGCAGCACGAGTGCTGCACAAACAGCTCCTGCACCCGGCACCACGGGCACTAACCCCCACGTTTCCATCCCCAGAGGCCGTGTTGTTTCTCCTCCAGTTTCCCAGGGGTGTCCTGATGCTCCTGTTCTCATCCCAGAGCTCCCAACAAGCCCAGAACTGACCCGCGACGCCGCCAGCTCCCGGGAGAGGCGGAGGACGCCCCCCCAGAACCGCTGCTCACGCCCTTCCCCAGGCACTCGTGTCACAGGGAGGTTTATAAACACCAAGAGGCACCCACAGACCTGCCCAACACCAACTCCTGCAATTATTTCAACCCTGAACTCACTCTGCATCGCTAGCAGCGGTGTGTGGGGGTGCAATCCCCGTGTGAAGGTCCCCCAGGGGGGTTAACACGGAGGGGGGGGACGCACCTGGGGGCTTTGCGAGCTTCCAGGTAAGAGCCTCGGCTCACCCGCGGCTTCTGCGGCGCCGAGCCCAGGGCAGGAGCCAAACCCCTCCACTGCCCGTTGGCACTGGAGCCAAAGGCTCGAGGCTCCCCCACTGCTCGGTAGCTCTCGGGGCAGGGGAGCTCTGCAGGAGAGAAACACAGCAGCAGTCAGTGCAGAGCCACATCTGCCCCCCCAGGCTGCTCAGGGGAGGGAACAGGCAAAAACCTGACAGTCCCAGACCGAAAACAACGGGCCACAGAGATGCTGAGGGGCTGGAGCACCTCCCTGACCAGGAGGGGCTGAGAGCTGGGGCTGCTCAGCCTGGAGAAGAGACTGAGAGGGGATCTGATCAATGTCTGTAAACACCTGAAATGTGGGGGCCAAATGGATGGGGCCGGGCTCTTGTGGGTGGTGCCCAGTGCCAGGACAAGGGGCAATGGGCACAAACTGGGACACCAGAAGTTCTGCACAAACTGAAGGAGAAACTTCTTCTCTGTGAGGGTGCTGGAGCCCTGGGCCAGGCTGCCCAGAGAGGGTGTGGAGTCTCCATCTCTGGAGATGTTCAAACCCACCTGGACACTTTCCTGTGCAACCTGGTGTAGGGACCCTGCTCTAGCAGGGGGGTTGGACTGGATGATCTCCTGAGGTCCCTTCCAACCCCACCACTCTGGGACTCTGTGATGTCCTACCTGGGCTGTAATTGAGAGCGCAGGATGAGTTTCCAGCAGGGCAAGCGAAGCTGCTGATCTTGCTGGGTAAGAACTGTGTGAGGAGATGGCAGGTTTTTCTTAGAAGAAAGCACAGCTCAATCTTAAACCCCAGGCACAATAAAACTACTGAGAGGCCGTGACATGTCCCAGCTTCTCCCCAGCCACATCCTAATAAAGTAGTGGTTCCTGAAGCAGACTGGGGTAATAAAACACCAGTGCTGGGCTGACAAGGCAGTTCAAGCATCACCCACCCTCCTGTCCCCTCCTAGAACCCACTCTGCTGGGTGTGAGGAGTTTGAACAAGGAGAGAAACACCAAGCACCGATTTCATCTTGTCACAGGGCACAAGCAGTCAGCTCCACAGCTGCGAGAGGCGGCCGCAGCGCCAAGAGCCGCGCCCAGACCTGCCGAGGCCCCCAGCCGAGCGCGCCCAGCTCAGGCGTGGGTTCGCCACCCATGGGCAGGTTCCACACAGCTCTCTGGTTTTGGGCTCCTGGCAGTAGCTGACAGCACAAGCAGGGCCCTGGCAGCGCTCAGGCACTGGGTGTTACAGAGATGAGGCCATCAAGGGTTGGAACTCAAGGTGGGGGGACGCTGTGCAGAGAGACCCTGCCCAGAGGTGCCTCCGACCCACGGGGATACCCACAGGAAAGGGAAGGAGCAAGAAAATCCATCAGCCCCCAAACCCACGTCCCCACCAGCCAGACAGCGGGGGGGGGGGCGGTGGTCTCCGCACCTTGCTGTCCGGTTGGGAGAGAGGGTCCCGCAGGCCCGAGCGCGAGGGCAGGGGAAAGGCCTTGAAGACGGAGCCGTGGTTGGCCCGCGCTGTGTCCCGGGCCTCCATCCTCATGGGCTCCGCGGCCGCATCGGAGGATGAAAAGCGCCGGTGAGCCCCGCCGGGCAGAGCAGAGGAGAAGCGGCTGAGCAGGGTCTACCCGGGACAGCTCGGAGCGGCGGGGCGGGAGACTCCGGTTTGCCTTCTAAAAACGAAGATAATGAGGAAAAAGTCAGGGAAAGGCAAAGCCCCGCCGGTCAGCGCCCGAGAGGGGCTGGCGGCGGCCCCGGGACTCCCGTCGGGCAAAGGGAGCGGCGAGTGGTAACGGCTGAGGCCTCCCCGGGGCTCAACCCAGCCCTGAGGCGGTGCCGCTGCCCCGCAGACGCCGGGCCCGGAGCCGGCGGACGGAGCAGGCCGAGGATGAGGCCCGTCACCGCCGCTCCCGCCGCCGCTGCCCCCCGGCCCGCTCCGTCCCGTCCGTCCTACCGGAAGCGGAAGCGTCCCGCGGGCGCGCGCGCCTTTCGCGGGCTCGGTGGCGGCTGCCGGCAACGAGGCGAACGGAAGCGGAAGTCGACACCAGGCGCGACGCTGCCGGAAGTGACGCCAGAGAGAGGCGGCGGTGACGGGGGAGTCGTGCTGGGCGGGTGAAGCACATGCGCGGTGTGGGTGGAGAGAGCCCCCTGGCGGCGCGGCGGTGCCAGGGGTGGCCCTTCATAGTGGTGGGGGGGGACTGTCACCCTATAGGGTGTCCCCTGTGGGGAGGGGGGCACCTTGCAGGGTGATTTCACCCCATAGTGTCACCCCATGGGCGGCTCAGGCTGTGGGGCTGTGTCACTCCATGGGGGGTTCCAGTGTCTCCTCACGGGGCAGCTGATCCCAGTAGATCCAAACCCGTCACAGCCGACCCCGCTACAGCTCCTCTGTGGGTGTTCCCAGTGCAGCTGAGCAGAGAATCCCAGACTGGTTTGGGTTAGAAGGGACCTTCAAGCTCACCCAGTCCCAACCCCCCTGCCAGCAGCAGGGACACCTTCCACTAGACCAGGTTGCTCAAAGCCTCACCCAACCTGGCCCAGAACACTTCCAGGGAGGAGCAGCCACAGCTTCTCTGGCCAACCTGGGCCAGGGTCTCACCACCCTCACACCAAACAATTCCTTCCTCACATCTCAGCTCCATCTCCCCTCTGCCACTTTCAAGCCATCACCCCTTGTTCTGTCACTCCCTGCCCTTGGCCAAAGTCCCTCCCCAGCCTTCCTGGAGCCCCTTCAGGTACTGGAAGGTCTCTCCGGAGCCTTCTCTTCTCCAGGCTGAACAGCCCCAACTCTCTCAGCCTGCCCTCACAGCAGAGCTGCTCCAGCCCTGGCATCATCCTCGTGGCCTCCTCTGCACTGGCTCCAGTAGCTCCATGTCCTTGTGCTGTTGGTGGCCCCAGCACTGGAGGCAGCACTGCAGGGGGGGTCTCAGGAGAGCGGAGCAGAGGGGCAGAATCCCCTCCCTGGCCCTGCTGCCCACGCTGCTCTGGGTGCAGCCCAGGACACGGTTATTGGCTCTGTGCTGCCAGCGCACGGTGCTGGCTCATGTTGAGCTTCTCCTCCCCCAGCACCCCAAGTCCTTCTCCTCAGGGCTGCTCTCCAGCCACTTATGGCCCAGCTTGGATTTGTGCTGGGGATTGCCCTGACCCAGGTGCAGGACCTTGCCCTTGTTGAACCCCATGAGGTTTGCACAGCCCCACCTCTCCAGCCTGTCCAGGTCCCTCTGGATGCCATCGCGTCCCTCCAGCGTGTCACCCAGCCGCACAGCTCGGGGTTGTGATCCCTGCAGTCACTCCCATGACAGCTGAGCCCATTACACCCAGTCCCATTGCACCCAGTCCCATTACACCCAGTCCTGTTACACCCAGTCCCATTACAGCCAATTCCATCACAGCTGCTCAGGTTCCAGTCAATCCCTCCAGCCGGTCCTGTCACAGCCAGTCCTGTCACAGCCGATCCCGTCACAGCCGATCCTGGATCCCGTCACAGCCGATCCCGTCACAGCTGATCCCGTCACATCCGATCCTGGATCCCGTCACAGCTGATCCTGTCACAGCTGATCCCGTCACATCCGATCCTGGATCCCGTCACAGCTGATCCCGTCACAGCCGATCCCGTCACAGCCCGTCCTGTCACAGCTGATCCTGTCACAGCTGATCCCGGATCCTGTCACAGCCGATCCCAGATCCTGTCACAGCTGATCCTGTCACAGCCGATCCTGGATCCCGTCACAGCTGATCCTGTCACAGCTGATCCCGGATCCCGTCACAGCTGATCCCGTCACAGCTGATCCTGTCACAGCTGATCCTGTCACAGCCGATCCCGTCACAGCCCGTCCTGTCACAGCTGATCCCGTCACAGCTGATCCTGTCACAGCTGATCCCATCACAGCTGATCCTGTCACAGCCGGTCCTGGATCCTGTCACAGCTGATCCCATCACAGCTGATCCCGTCACAGCCGATCGGGTGACAGCAGTGGGCGGGTGATGGTGACGGTCCCCGAGCTCTCCCCCGAGGCCTCCCGGCTCCTCGTCTCGGCCGCGCTCTCCCTCGCCGCCGTCCTCCTCTTCCTCACCTTCCTCCCCCCCGCCCCGAGGGGGGGGCACCGGCCAGGTCAGTGCCCGCTGGTACCAGCAGGAGGGGCAGACTGGTACCAGTAATGTGTACAGACTGGTGCCAGCAGTGTCAGCAGCCTGGTGTCAGCGAAGAGGGTAGACTGGAACCAGCAGGGAACACAGACTGGAACCAGTAAAGCCACACTGGCATCAGCAGGGAATATGGATTGGTACCAGCAAGGAGGACAGACTGGCACCAGCAGAGAATAACAGACTGGTACCAGTAAGAAGAGCAGACTGGTGACTGCAGGAAATACAGACTGGTACCAGTAAGGAGGGCAGACCAGTACCCACACAAATGCAGAGGGATACCAGTAAGGAGGGTAGACTGGTACCAGTAAGGACAGACTAGTACCGGTAAGGAGGAAAGACCAGTACCCTCAGGGAACACAGACTGGCACCAGTAAGGAGAAAAGACTGGTACCAGTAGAGAGGGCAAAATGGCACCCACAGGGAATACAGACTGGTACCAGTAAGGAGGGCAGACCTGCAGGGAACACAGGCTGGCACCAGTAAGCAGAGCAGACCGGCACCAGTAAGGAGGACATACTGGCACCAGTAAGCAGAGCAGACCAGCACCAGCAGGCCCGTGCCGCCCTGTGCCGGGGAGGGGACACCCACCCCCCCGTGGGGCCGTCCCTCCCTCGGGGGCCCCATGTAGGGACACGCAGGGTGGCGGGTGCCAGTCGGCGGGTGCCAGCAGGACCGGGGGGACCTCGCCACCTGCCCACCCTATTTCTATTTTTTTTTCTCCCAATTTTCTTCTTTTTCCAGCCAAGAAGATGGCACAGACACCGCCAGGACACAGACACGCCGACAGCCTGGGCGCCGGCAAAGCCATCGCTGTCCTCACCTCTGGGGGGGACGCCCAGGGTAAGGGACATCCCGGTCACCCCAAAAGCTGGCGGTGGCGTGAAGGTCAAGCCCCATTTTGGGGAGAAACTACGTGAAAACGTGACTTTGGTGATCAGACCCTGTGCTTGGTTGAGTCATTTGAGTGGTTTTCTCCAGGTTGTTGTTTTGGGGGTGACCTTG
Source organism: Caprimulgus europaeus (assembly GCA_907165065.1). The sequence continues at coordinate 625,016 of OU015554.1, read as the reverse complement.
GGGGGACAATGGGGTGACTAAGTCATGGGGCAGAGTTAAGGGGAATGTTGGGGTGCGGGGGGTCTGGGTGTATATACCCCATGCCAACATTTTGGGGGGGCTTACAGGGACGGCCACAGTGCTCTGGCACAAAGCCAATGCCAGAGAAGGCTTAGAGTTGCCCAAAAACGCTGGGATTCAGCCCAAAGCTTGTCCTCCAGCCGGGTGGCCCCAGGGATGGGGGGTTCCCAGTTGCGGGCTGGGTGGGGGGGTCTCTTCTCAGTCCCCCCCCTCGCTGCCACTGCAGCACTTGTCACCGGGTGTCACGCGGTGGGACACGGCGCTGCTAAATGTCAGCGGGGCAAAAATAACCCGGGCAGCTGCGGGGCCGGATCCGTGCAGAGCGGGGAGGGGAATTTGGGGGGGGTTGGGAGGGGAGGGAAGGCTGAGCAAAGTTGGGGGGAAACAATGACTTTAGGGGTCTCAGGAGGGGTCCCCATGGTGACATTCTCCTCCTCCCCCAGGCATGAACGCAGCCGTCCGCGCCGTGGTGCGGGTGGGCATCTACACCGGCGCCAAGGTCTACTTCGTGCACGAGGTCGGTGCTGGTTGGACGTGTCCCCCCTCTCCCAAATAATCCCAGCCCCCCCAAAACTGTGTGTGTGTGTGGGGGGGGGTCATTTCAACATCAAATTGTGTGTCCTCCCGCTTCCAGGGCTACCAAGGGTTGGTGGATGGTGGGGACAACATCAAGGAGGCCACGTGGGAGAGCGTCTCCATGATGCTGCAGTTGGTGAGCGGCGGCTGAGCCCGGCCAGCTCAGTGCACTGATGGCGGGTTGGGGGGCGGGGTGGGGGGGGTCATATGGTGTAACCCTACGCCACGGTGCTGGGGTCAAACCTGAAAATAACCCGAAATCGGAGCTGGGATGGTGGGCGGGGGGGGGAAGGGATGGACAGACAGACACAGGGGTGCTGGGGTGGGGGGGGGGGAACCCAGCACCCACATGGGGGGTCCCGCAGGGGGGCACGGTCATCGGGAGCGCCCGCTGCCAGGATTTCCGGACGCGTGAGGGGCGCCTGAAAGCTGCTCGCAACCTGGTGAAACGCGGCATCACCAACCTCTGCGTCATCGGGGGCGACGGCAGCCTCACCGGCGCCGACACCTTCCGGGCCGAGTGGAGCAGCCTCTTGGCCGAGCTGGTGAAAGTGGGTACGTGTGTCCCACCCACGAGACCCCCCGAAATGTCTTCTGTGGGGTTTGGTACCAAAACTAGGGGGTTTCCTGACAAAATCAGGGGGGTTGCGCCAAAATCGGGGGGTTTCACACCAAAATCAGGGGGTTTTTTACCAAAGTCAGAGGGGTTTACGCCAAAATCAGAGTTTACACCAAACTTAGGGGGGTTTGCACCAAAATCGGGGGGGTTGCTCCAAAATCAGGGCGGCTCGGACACAAAAGGGCAGGGTTTCTCCCCACGCCGGGAGTCTGTGCCGGCGTTTGGCCCCGTGGGGATGGGTTTTTTTGGCGTCTCGCCCTGCGCCAGGAGGGATCACGGCGGAGGAGGCGAAGAAATCGAGTTACCTGAACATCGTGGGCATGGTGGGCTCCATCGACAACGATTTCTGTGGCACCGACATGACCATCGGCACTGATTCGGCGCTGCACCGGATCATCGAGATCGTGGATGCCATCACCACCACAGCCCAGAGGTGACAGGGACCCTCCCGTGTCCCCCACGCCGGGGGCGGGGACCACCCTGGTGTCCGCACCCCGCTCAGGCTTGTCGTGGGGTGAAACTCCTGTCTCCTGCAGCCACCAGCGGACCTTCGTGCTGGAAGTGATGGGTCGCCACTGTGGGTACGTCCCTGCGCTGCCACCCGGATCCAGATCCCCACAAAAAAGTGGTGAAAAAACCCCAACCAGCCTCTTTTTTGCACCTGCTTCCAGGTACCTGGCGCTCATCACCGCCCTGGCCTGCGGCGCCGACTGGGTTTTCATCCCCGAGTCCCCTCCCGAGGACGACTGGGAAGATCACTTGTGCCGGAGGCTGACAGAGGTGGGACAGGCTCCGGGGGGCACCTTGTCCCCATCCCCGTCCCCATTGTCACCCCGCGGCTTCTCCCGCAGACCCGTGTAGGTGGCTCGAGGTTGAACATCATCATTGTGGCCGAAGGCGCCATCGACAAGCACAGCAAGGCCATCACCTCTGATGACATCAAAAATGTGAGTGGGGACAAGGGGGGACACCCCAATTTTTTGATTCCCAGCCTTTTCCCGGCTCTGCTGCCCGGTGAGATCCAGACAAATCCCTGTCTTGCAGCTGGTGGTGAAACGTTTGGGATATGACACCCGTGTCACCATCCTGGGCCATGTGCAGCGCGGTGGGACACCCTCTGCCTTCGACCGCATCCTGGTAGGCAGCTCCTTCCCACCCTGGCCCTGGGGGAGCAAGGGTCTGGGGGGGCTCAGTGTCCCCGTCCCTGTCCCCGCAGGGCAGCCGGATGGGTGTTGAAGCCGTCATGGCTCTGCTGGAGGGGACCCCCGACACCCCGGCCTGTGTCGTCAGCCTCTCAGGCAACCAAGCCGTGCGCCTGCCCCTCATGGAGTGCGTCCAGGTGGTGAGTACGGGGGGGACAGGACCCCCAGGAGCACCCCTCAGGCTCTGCCACGGATGGGGGTGACACCAACCTGCGCGGTGTGATGCAAACACAGCAATGGGGTGACAGCTCCGCTGGGTCCGGTGCAAACCAGCGCGGTGGAATCCCACGCGGTGCTGAGCAAACCCGACCAGCGCGGTGACCAACCCTGCGGGTGCGGTGCAAACCCACGTGGTGTGATGCAAACCCGCCCAGTGCAACGCCCAGTGCAACCAGAGGCGGAGCAAACCCAACTGGCACAGCCCAAACCCAACTGGCACGGCCCAAACTCAACTGGCACAGCCCAAACCCAACTGGCGCAGCCCAAACCCGACTGGCACAGCCCAAACCCAACTGGCGCAGCCCAAACCCGACTGGCACAGCCCAAACCCAACTGGCGCAGCCCAAACCCGACTGGCACAGCCCAAACCCAACTGGTGCAGCCCAAACCCGACTGGCACAGCCCAAACCCAACTGGCGCAGCCCAAACCCGACTGGCGCAGCCCAAACCCGACTGGCACAGCCCAAACCCAACTGGCACAGCCCAAACCCAACTGGCACGGCCCAAACCCAACTGGCACGGCCCAAACCCAACTGGCACAGCCCAAACTCAACTGGCACGGCCCAAACTCAACTGGTGCAGCCCAAACCCAACTGGCACGGCCCAAACCCAACTGGTGCAGCCCAAACCCAACTGGTGCGGCCCAAACCCAACTGGTGCAGCCCAAACCCAACTGGCGCGGCCCAAACCCAACCGGCGCGGCCCAAACCCAACTGGTGCGGCCCAAACCCAACTGGCGCGGCCCAAACCCAACTGGTGCGGCCCAAACCCAACTGGCACAGCCCAAACCCAACCGGCGCGGCACAAACCCAACCAGCGCGGCACAAACCCAACCGGCGCGGCACAAACCCACCCATCTTTACAACCCACCCATCTTCTCTCCCCGCAGACCAAAGACGTGACGACAGCGATGAATGAGGGTCGCTTCGAGGACGCTCTGAAGCTGCGGGGCCGGTGAGCGTCTCCACCCCGTCCCCAGCCGGGATCTGGGGCTCCAGCCCCACCCGGTGCTCCCACACCCCCTTCCCTCCAACTCTGCAGGAGTTTCCAAAACAACTGGAATGTGTACAAGCTGCTGGCACACATCCGTCCCCCCTCCACCAAGGTACAGCAGCGGGAAGGGGGTGATGGGACCCCCCCGAACCCCCAAAACCCCCCAACACCAGGTTCTTCCTCCCTGCAGAGCGGCTACACGCTGGCCGTGCTCAACGTGGGCGCTCCGGCAGCCGGCATGAACGCAGCCGTCAGGTCAACCGTCCGGATCGGCCTCATCCACGGTCACCGCATGCTGGCGGTGCACGACGGCTTCGAGGGGCTCGCCTACGGGAGGGTGAGACCCCCAGGGAGAAAAGGGGGTGCACATGGTGGGGTACAGCCCCGGATCGCAGCACCCACAGCTCCGTAGGGAAGGGGGATCCACCAGGATGGGCATGCTCGACCCACTTCCACACACCAGCTCCACCATGGTTCATCCTGGTGTTGTCCTCCAGTCTGGAGGGCACCAGGTTACCCCAGTATCGCTCCAATATGTTGTGGTGAGGCAAGTGCACCCCAAAATCCTTCTCCCATCTCACTGCTTTCCCCCCAGGTGGAAGATATCAGCTGGGAGAGGGTCGGCAGCTGGACAGGGCTGGGTGGATCCAAACTGGGGACAAAGAGGTAATGCTTATCCCACGGGAATCCCTGCGGGGTGGGGTGGTCCCCAAATCGAGCCCCCCAACCTGGATGGGCTCAGCCAGGGAGGTGTCACCCTCCCAGGACTTTGCCCAAGAAATACTTTGAGGAGATCAGTGCCAACATCAGCAACTTTGGGATCCACGGGCTGATCATCATCGGCGGCTTCGAGGTGAGCGGGGCAGCGGTGACGGCAGAGGGGGGGCAGCTGCCAGCACCCTGCCCGCACCGACACCCCGCTGCCCGCAGGCTTTCACGGGCAGCCTGGAGCTGATGGAGGGAAGAGCCAAGTACGAGGAGCTCTGCATCCCGCTCTGCGTCATCCCCGCCACCGTCTCCAACAACGTCCCCGGCTCCGACTTCAGCATCGGCGCCGACACCGCGCTCAACACCATCACCACGGTGCGACCTCGCACCCCCCAGCCCCTTCCCCATGTAATGACATTAACCTAAATCCTCTTTCTGCACCCCAATTCTTGCCCCACCGCAGACCTGTGACCGTATCAAGCAGTCGGCGGCTGGCACCAAGCGCCGCGTCTTCATCATCGAGACCATGGGCGGCTTCTGCGGTTACTTGGCCACCATGGCAGGGCTGGCGGGCGGCGCCGATGCCGCCTACATCTACGAGGAGCACTTCAACATCCATGATCTGCAGGTTGGGGACACTCCCCCTGCACCCTGTGTCCCCTCACTCCAGGCACCACCGCAGGCGTGGAGCACTGGGGGCCGCGTTTGTTCCCGCTTCCAAACTCCTCAGCACACATTTCCTGCCCCACGCAGGTCAACGTGGAGCATTTAACCGAGAAGATGAAGACGACGGTGAAGCGGGGGCTGGTGCTCAGGTACGTCCCCGAGGTGGGGTGGGATGAGGGAGTTGGCTGAGACCTGCCACACTCATGTCACCTCCGAGCCCATCTCCTTCCCCTGGTGCAGGAACGAGCGGTGCAACGAGAACTACACCACCGACTTCATCTACAACCTCTACTCCGAGGAGGGAAAAGGCATCTTTGACTGCCGGAAAAACGTGCTGGGGCATATGCAGCAGGTACAGCCCCCCCGGCAACGGGAATGTAGCCCCCAGGGAAGGGGCTGCAGGCTGGGAGACCCTCACCCAGAGCTTCCCCCTGCTCACCCAGTGACTTTCCCGGCACAGGGCGGCACCCCAACTCCCTTCGACAGGAACTTTGGCACTAAGATGGGTGCCAAGGCGGTGGCCTGGATCACTGGGAAGATCAAGGAGTGCTCCCGGCACGGTGGGTGCTGCTCCAGGGTGGGGTTTCTCTGCCTTATTTCCAAGCCCCCTACCCTTGAAGCCCCCTACCCTTGAAGCCCCCTAACCTTCCCCACAAGGTGGGGATTGCCAAAAGCAAACCCCAGCTCTCTTCCAATGTGCTTCAATATTTCAACACAAAGGGCTCAGTGCTCCCTTACAGACATTTTGGGGTGCTTAGGGGTTCTCTCCCCTCCCAGAGGGTCCAAAACACTGAGCTCGCTCCCCACCTCCCCTCGCAGGCCGGATCTTCGCCAACACGGCCGACTCAGCTTGTCTGCTGGGCATGCGCAAGCGCAGCCTCGTCTTCCAGCCCATCACCGAGCTCAAGGAGCAGACGGACTTTGAGTAGGTGCCCCCCCCCCTATTTTTTCCACCCCCCACTTCTGAGACTGTGCTTCAGCCCTGGGAAAGATAAATTCAGGCTGGGAACAGTTCCCCGAGCGATGCAGCGTTGCTTCCATCACCATCACACCGCCCTCTCCCTCACCCAGGCACCGCCTCCCCAAGGAGCAGTGGTGGCTGAAGCTTCGGCCCATCCTCAAAATCCTGGCCAAGTACAACATCGAGCTGGACACCTCGGAGAGAGCCCACCTGGAGCACATCACGCGCAAGAGGATCTCGCTGGAGTCCAACATCTAAGAGGAGATCACCCACCACACGGCTTCCCCCACGCTGGAGCGCATCCCTGCATCACTCTGTGCTCCCCACCGCAGCTCACCTCGGCAAAGAGCGGTTTTCCTGAAGCACGGGGTTTCCTCAGAGTCAATTTTGGGTTGATTTAGGTATTTTATGAGCTTTATAAAGAGAAAAGTGGTTCTCCGAGTTTTGCAGCAGGATGTTGTGAAGAGCTGAGAGCATCAGCCCGGGCAGAGTCCCCAGGGCACCACTGTAGTCTTAAAAATTCAGAATTAAGAGGCTTCAATAAACTCATCACTCACTCGTGATGGCAAACACGAACCGTGCTCCGACCCTGATCCCCCACCCCCTGAGGAAGGCACACACAGCTCCCACAGCCCCGCATGCACCCCTGGTCCCAACAGCTTCACTTCCCAGCCCAAAAGGGAGGAATAAAGTATCTATAATGTGATTTTTTTTCCCCAAGTTTATCCCATAAAGCAATTGTCAAAATTTACCTGCCAGACTTCACCTCTGAGAGCACAGGGAGCTCCCCTGGAGCGCCCCGGGGAGAGGAACGGATGATGGTCGTGGATGACGATGCAGTGCGGTGTATCAAGATCCCCAAAAAACCCCCAAAAAAACCCCAGACAAGTGTGGAAGCAGGGCTGGGGCAGGTGGGAAGGGTGGGCTGGGGGCAGCGAGGGGGATCAGCGGGGACAGGCTGCAGTTGGAGGTCAAACCCACACAGAACACATCAGCGTGAGGGTTTAATGAGGTGTCACCACAGCTCTCAGAGGTGACAGGGACCATAAGTGGCACCAAAAACCAGCGCAGGAATGAAACCAGCAGCAGCAGCACCGCCAAAGCCCACCCTGATGCAGGCTCCCCGTTCAGGGAGGACCCCAAAAGAGCGGGGTCGATCTCCTGCGCTCCCGCGCTGACCCCGGCCGCCAGCACACGACGGCGCCGCTGCTGCCGGGAGCGGGCTGTGACGAGCAGAGAGCGGGCGCTGCCCACGGGGGGGCCTGCCCAGTGCCCCGCTGCCAGCACGTCCTCACACCTCCTCCTAAGATCTGTACACACACACAGTGATCAAATCAACAACAGAAGGGTGAGCAGAAGGCGTCAAACCAAAGCTAAGGAAGAGTTCGGGTGCGTCACCGCGCGGCAGACGGGAGGGAAACTCTGCTCAGGGGAACGGAGCATCCCGTGCTCCAAGCGGAGCTACACTGGAGAGGGAGGGAAATATTTCCTCTGCTCACACAAATTACAGCCCCACAGAGTGCTGGCTTTTGAGGTGTTCTCACCCTCTTCCCCTCTGCAGCGCTGCTGCATTTTCAAGATTGTAGATAAAAAGGGAAAAAGACACTTCCAGGCGCTGAAGGAACGCTCCCCACCTGCTCCACGGGAGCTGCGGACACAGGCTCTGCCCCAGCTGCGGGGTGTCATTCTGGGGGGGCTGTGGATCTCTGTGGGTGTCAGCACGGGGTGAGGGTGTCAGCTTGCGCCGTTACACGACGGACAGGCTCGCGACGCGCGCTCAGAGCGGCCTTTTCTGTGAGAAATTTCTCCAGGTCCGAGAACGCCTTCTCTTGATTTCCTGCCTTAAGTCCTTCAAAGGAGGGCTTCCCTCTTCTGCCCACACCCAGAGAGCTTTCCTTGCCCCAAGGGCTGCCCCAGTGTGAAAAATAAAAAGGAAAACAAAAATCAGCTGGTATATAATTTGCCATTAAAGGGTGATTGTTACCTCAGGAGGCCAAAACGAAGCGAAAGCGCGTGGGAGCAGCTGCTGAACAGGCGCTGCGGGCAGGGAGGAGCCGTCTGCGAGTGGCACCAGCGCAACTCCACTGCCCTGGGCTGGCTCGGGCAGAAGAGCAGAGCAGGGGGAAAACCAGGAGTGTAACCGGGGAGGGGAACCCGGCACCTTCAAGTCCCAAACCGAGCGGTCAGCGTCACTCCCGGCGCTGCTGTGACGAAGCGGTGACGAAAGGAGCCGAGCGCCAGCGCGGCAGAGCCCCGGCGCCTCCTCTCTCCCTCAGCTGAGGAGCAGCACGTACTCCTTGAGGCAGGTGGGCAAGGGCAGCTGCTGCACCGCCTCTGGCAGGAACCGCACGCCCAGGCTGCGGCGCACGGCGTAGCGCGACAGCGTCTGCAGGGTCCCGGGGGCTGAGCAGAGCAGGGTGAGCTTCTCACAGAGCTGCTGGTCCCTGGTCACCTCCCAGGGCATGCTGCCGTTCTTCCGCAGCTCAAAATGTCCAATAGCTCGATGGAGGAGATCGAAACAGGAATCTTCGCGCTCCGTACCCAACCCCCGCACCAGTAACGCCACCAATCGCGAAATGGGGGTCTGGCCTTTCAAATTCACCACCCGCACCTCCGCCCCGAAGTCCAGCAGGACGCTGACGCTCTCCAGGTTGCCCTTCATGGCGGCCCAGCTGAGCGGGGTGTCGTTGTTGTAGTCGCGGGCGTTGACCAGGGCGCCGTTCTCCAGCAGCGCCCGCACGCACTCGGCGTTGTTCTTGAAGGCGGCCCAGTGCAGCGGCGTGTCCTTGTTGCCGTCCAGCGCGTTGGGGTTGGCGCCGAACTCCAGGAGGATTTCCACGCAGGTTTCGTCCTTCTCCGCCGCGTAGTGAAGGGCTGTTCGGTTGTAGCCATCCAGGGCGTTGACCTGCAGGAGAAGGGGAGGGAGGAGAAAGGGTTTGGGGGTCACTGAGGTACCCGGCGGCAGGGGAAGCTCTGCCAGCACTGCACAAAAAGGTTCCCATATCCCAAACTTAGTGGCTGGGGAAAAACGGGCAGAGTTAGAGGTACAATCTGCCACTGGCCAGAAGGAAATGCCAAAACTCAGGTAAGATATTGGTTTCAATTCTTCCTTCAGGCTTCTACTGCAAAATGACCCTCCCTCCTCGGACAAGAGGCACCCCAAAATCTCAGGCACAAACATTTCCCTCCCTCCTGGGATGACAAACCTTCACCTGGGCCCTTCTCACCCTGTGAGGGGGGGTAAAACCCACGCTGCTTAAAACCGTCAGCTCAAATCTCAGCTGTTCACCAGCACCTGCCGCTGCCTCTCGATCTCCCGGCCCCTTTCCAAAGGGACTTCTGAATTTTTAACACCTTTTGTTCTTTAAAAGCCTTTTACCTCCGCTCCCTTCTGCAGCAGCAGCTCCACACAGTCAGCGTCAGCCACCATGCAGGCGCAGTGCAGCGGTTTCAAGGTGCCGTGCATGCAGTTCACGTCCGCGCCCTGCGAGAGAACAGGAAACCCCGGCTGGGGTGAGCAAACAGCGGGCAGCAGGGCCAGGGAGGGGGCTCTGCCCCTCTACCTACTCTGCTCTGGTGAGACCCCCACTCCAGTGCTGGGGCCACCAACAGCACAAGGACATGGAGCTACTGGAGCCAGCCCAGAGGAGGCCACGGGGATGATGCCAGGGCTGGAGCAGCTCTGCTGTGAGGACAGGCTGAGAGAGTTGGGGCTGTTCAGCCTGGAGAAGAGAAGGCTCCAGGGAGACCTTCCAGTGGCCTCCCAGTACCTGAAGGGGCTCCAGGAAGGCTGGGGAGGGACTTTGGCCAAGGGCAGGGGGTGACAGAACAAGGGGTGATGGCTTGAAAGTGGCAGAGGGGAGATGGAGCTGAGATGTGGGGAAGAAATTCTTTGGTGTGAGGGTGGTGAGACCCTGTCCCAGGTTGTCCAGAGAAGCTGTGGCTGCTCCTCCCTCCCAGGAATCCTCCTGGTTCTCAGCCAGGTTGGATGAGGCTTTGAGCAACCTGGTCTAGTGGGGGGCGTCCCTGCTGCTGGCAGGGGGGTTGGGACTGGATGAGATTAGCAAACCCACCCACTCCTGGCCCTTTTCCACCCCCACGCCAGCAGCTGATGCACCTCAACTGGCACCGTTAGAAAATGTTCATTAACAGATATGGGCATGACACACCCAGGAGAGCCCTGGGGTTTGTTCTGAGGCCAGGCATCGTGGCTGCACAGAGCTCCTCACCAGGCAGAAGCGCTCAACAGTTAATATCTTTGCTCCCAGCTTTGATTTTAATTAATTTATCCTCATTAAATGATGCCTGAAGAAAACGGAGTGCTGTGGGCTCTGGTATCACCCACGCAGAGGTTTGGTGTTCGCGTGCCGGCTCTCTGCTCTTGCAGGACATCCTGGTTTTGCTAGAATAAATTTTCTTCTTAGTAGCCAGAAATCACCGTGTTTTGGCTTCAGTGGGGGATTTGTTGTGAGAAGAATGTTGATAAGGTACGAGGACCTCAGGCTTGGGGAGTTTGCAAGCGCAAAGGACTGGGAGGGGGGAAGTGTGGGAGTTAGTAAGAGCCAGAACTGCCAGTGGGATATTGCCCATCACGGCACGTCCTGGGCAGCATCAACCAGGGCTGACTGGAAAGGGGGGAAACTCCCTCGGGAATCGCTTTTCTGGGATTGGTATTTCAGGTTCAGGGCTCCTTTTTGCTCCTCTGGGGTCATTATCAGTGGGTGGTGAGCAGTTGTCCTCTGCATCGCTCACACAGATGTACAGACAGTTGGCATCATCATTACCACTGCTGTTTTAATTTTCATAGAATCACAGACCAGTTTGGTTGGAAAAGACCATTACGATCACCCAGTGCAACCACAAACCCAGCACTGCCAGGTTCACCACTATCCCACGTCCCCAGGCAACACAGCTACACGTCCTTGAAATCCCTCCAGGGATGGGGACTCCACCACTGCTCTGGGCAACCCTTTCCAATGCCTCAGAACCCTTTCAGGGAAGATTTTTTCCTCATATCCAACCTAAACCTCCCTTGGCACAACTTAAGGCTGTGTCCTCTTGTCCTGTCACTTGTTATTTGGGAGAAAAGACTCACCCCCCCTCCAGCCTCCTTGCAGGGACTTGGACAGAGCCAGAAGGTCTCCCCTCAGCCTCCTTTTCTCCAGGCTCAGCACCCCCAGTTCCCTCAGCTGGAAACTCAGCACACTTGTGCTCCAAGTTCTATTTTATTCTAATTCTTAAACTGTTCTTCTCTCAACCTACAAGTCTCCTCACCTTCACCCCTCCAAGTCTCTCCCCTGTTCCCTGGGTGGGGGAATGCAAGTGGCTGTGTCTTATTTGGCTGCCAGTCAAGTTAACCCGTCACCCAGGACCAGGAGGAACGGCGTGAGGCCAGGAGCAGACACGGCACAGAGGGTCAGGAGAGACAACTGGGATGCTCTGTGCCCAGGAAATGAACCCTCAGTGGTTCCAGAGCCCCTGCTGCTGCCCTGGGCCTGTGCCCTGGTGGGACACAACCCTGAGCTGAACCTGGGGCTGGTCCCTGAGGAGGTGGAAGAGCCTCGGTGGGGCCTTGGCCGCCCAGAATAGCTCAGCAGCTGCGCGGATCAGTCAGGCTTAGCCAGGGCTGAGCCACCCGGGCTGGGGCCAAGCTCCCACCCCCGAGGTCTGCTCCAGCCGCAGGAACCTCACCCCGCCCTGGGCACCGTGGGAGCAACACCCACAGCCCGGCCTGGCCCGGCCCTACGGGGACGGCCACGCTCCAGCAGCACCGGGACACCCCGCGGGCTCACGGAGGGAAAGCCCCACAGTGCTGGGTCTGGTGAGATGGAGTTAACTCCCCCAAGCTCAGAGTGCCGGGGTTGGCATCAGGAGCCAGAAAGGTGCTGAGAACTCCCCAGTGTTTTGGTGCCTGCTGAGCAGGGCTCCCACAGCACCCAGGCTGGCTCTCTAACATTTTCCCCCCATAGTAGGCTAAGGGTGGGGAGATCTTGGGAGGAGACAGCTGACCCAAACTGACCAGAGGGATCTTCCAGACCATGTGAGATCTGCTCAGAAATACATCCAGGAGAACGGAGGGGGAAGGAGGGCATTTGTTATTTACGTTTGCCCTCTGGGGTAACCACTGTGCATACGAAGCCCTGCTTCCTGGGCAATGGCCAAACATCACCTGCTGATGGGAAATAGAGAATAAACATTTCATTGTTCTGCTTCTCTGGGTGCAGCTTTGCTTTGCTCCTGTTAAACGGCCTCGGTCTCGACCCACGAGTCTGGGGTTTATTTTGTCCCATCTTATTTTCTCCCCTCCCCATCCTGCTGCGGAGGGGGGTGACAAAGCGACTTGCTGGGCACCAGGCAAGGTCAAAGCATCACACCCACTTCGGTCCCCTCCCCTACAAACCCTCCGTTTCCTTCACGAACGCTCCGCAGCGCCCCAGAGCCGGACCGGACCGGGGGCGGGGGGGGCTCACCCGCCCGATGAGATCCTCCACGTTGTCCCGAGGGAAGGAGCGGATGGCGGCGATGGTGCGGATGAGCCGCTCCGACAGGGAGTACTTGCTCTGGATGCTCTGCATGATGTACCACATAGTGCGGCCCGCCCGGCCGCCGCCTCCGCATGCCCCGGGCCGCCCCGCCGAGCCCCCGGTGCCAGGCCCCGATGGGCCCCCCCCGCTACGGCGGGGCTGGAAGAGCTGCTGGGCCGCGCTGATTGCGGAGGGGAGGAGCGGAGGGATCCGGGGGGGTCCCGGAGGGGGGTCCCGGAGGAGGATCCCGGGAGGTCCCAGGGCTCCGCGCGGTCCCAGCGCGGCCGCTCCAGGCCCAGCGAGAGGCGGAACCCGGCGCCACTCGGAAGTGACAGATCGTGCAGCGGCGCAAGCGCAGCGAGAGGCCACGCCCCTTACCCGCCCATCTCTCCACCAATCAGGCTCCCGGCGTCCTTTGAGGCTCCGCCTCCTCCTGGGGCTTTTCCGCCCCCGCCTTCCGAGGTCCCGCTCCCTGATCTTGCTCTCCTCCAATCGCCAGCCGCTCTCGCCCTTAATCCCCGCCCTCTTCCTCGCTCTCCACCAATGCGCTCTCTCTCTCTGCACTCGCTCTGTGCGCTGGGGGGAACCTGGGGTTTCGCCCCCCCGGCCCTGGCGTCACCATGGCAACGGGGCCTGGCGCACCCTCAGAGCCGCCTCAGGGAGCCAGGAGTGCTGGGGACAGCGGGGTGTCCCTACACTGGGGTGTCACTGGGGTGTTCCTGCTCTGGGTGACACTGGGTGTCACTGGGAGGGTGACACCGGGGTGACCCTACACTGGGTGTCGCTGGGAGGGTGACACCAGGGTGTCCCTACACTGGGTGTCACTGGGGTGTTCCTGCTCTGGGTGACACTGGGGTGTCGCTGGGAGGGTGACACCGGGGTGACCCTACACTGGGTGTCGCTGGGAGGGTGACACCGGGGTGACCCTACACTGAGTGACACTGGGGTGTCGCTGGGAGGGTGACACCAGGGTGACCCTACACTGGGTGACACTGGGATGCTGCTGGGAGGGTGATATGGTCGTGTCCCTAAATGGGGTGACACCAGGGTGTCACCATGGGTGTGATACTAGGCTGTCCCTGCACTGGGTGACACCATGGTGTCCCTGTGACACTGGATTGTCCCTGTACTGGGTGACACTGGAGTGTCCCTGCACTGGGTGACACCAGGGTGTCACCATGCTAGGTGACACTGGAGTGTCCCTGCACTGGGTGACACCAGGGTGTCGCCATGAGGACAGACTTTGGGTGTTTGTCCACCTGTTGAGGGCGGTGGCAGAGCTGGACAGGTCTGTGCCCAGGTGTGACAACTCCTCCTGCCTCAGTCACCTGAGTGGGATGTCCCCACACCCCCCCCCCGCCACACGGGATGGCTCAGCACCCCGACATGGTGACAGTCCAGCCTGGGGGTGACCCGACAGGTGACAGCCGAGCTTGGGGGTGACGCGACACCCTGACAGTGCGACACCCCAACCACACGCTCAGACACACCAAGATGCGAGGGGGGACACCCCAAAATCCCCTGATATACTGGGAGGGGGGACACCCCAAAACCCCACAGACACATCAGGGTGGGGTGGGGAACCCCAAAACCCTCTGACACACCAAGAGAGGGTGGGACACCCCAAAACCCACCATGCACACTGGGGACACCTCAAATCCCCCCAGTCACACCAGGAGGAGGGGGACACCCCAAAACCTCCTGACACACTGGGGCAGGGGAGGGGACAACGATGCCATGACACCCCAAAACTCCCCACGCACACGGGGGGGGGAACACCCCAAAACCTCTTGGCACACTGGTGCGAGGGAGGGGGGCACGCACCCCAAAACCACACAGATATACTGGGAGGAGGGACACCTCGAATCCCCCCAGACACATCGGGGCGGGGAGGGAGGGTCTCAAAACCCCCTGACACACCGGGATCGGGGGGGGACACCCCAAACCCCCCAACCCCCCCGTCCTGTCCCTCCACCGAGCCCAGGCCCGAGATGGCACCGCCCCCCCGGGGGGTCCGTTCCCCACGGCGGGGGGTGTGTGGGGTAAGGAGGGGGGGTCACACACCGGGGGGCCGGTGGCGGGGACCGAAGCCCCCCGAGCACAGAGCTGCAGCAGCAGCCGGCGAGAGCTGAGGGCGGCCATGCCGGGAGGCCCTTCCGCTCACGGCCTCCCCGCTCCCGCCCTCCCCGCCGCTCCCCACCGCCGCCCCCGGGCCCCCCGGCCGCAGCGGTGAGTCCCCCCCGGGGACCTCCCCCCACCCCCCAAAAAAAAGAGGGGCGGTCAGACTCCCCCCCTTCCCCTTTTCCCGGCTCCCCCCCCCTCCCGAAATGGCGGCGATGCTCGAAGAGAGTCGGGGGGGGGGGGGGGGGGGGGAGAACCCCCCTCCACCCCAATTTGGGGCGGGGGGGGTCCCCTCCGTGAGTGGAGTGGGGAGTACGGCGGGGGGGGGGGGGATGCTTTTGGGACGGGGATGCTTCAAGCCCCAACCCGTGGTCTTAGTGCCCCCCCTCCCCGAATCAGGAGGGGAAACTGAGGCACGGAGGGGTTTGCCCCAACTCTCCACCTTGGGGTCCCCCCCGTGTCACCCCCTCTCTTTGCCTCCTTCTACCCTCCCCCCCCCCGGGCAGGGTCCCCCCATCTGAGCGTGCTGGGACAGCGGCGATGGACGTGGAGGGGGAGTTGTCCACCCGGGAGCCCCAAGACCCCCAGGACACCGAGCTGCCGGAGGGAACCTCGGCAGGTGAGGACCACCCCCCCCCACCCCCCCCCCCAAAAACAGCACCCAGCCGTGGTGAGGGGCTCGGCCGAGGGGGTGTCCCCAAGTGAGGTGACCCTGTGGGGTCATGGGGGGTGGTGAGGCCTTTTTGGGGGTCCCAGCGATGTGGGGGTACCCTAGTCCTGGGGGTTGCAGGGACCCTGATCATAGAGGGTGTGGGTGTCCCATTCCCCCCAATCCTAGGGTATGGGGGTGCTCCAGGGATGTGGGGATGTCCTGTTCCCATGGCAGGGGGGTACCCCAATCCCATGCCATGGAGGTACCCCGATCTCACAGCACAGGGTACCCCAGTCCTGGGGTGCACGGATATCCAATTCCCATGGCACAGGGGTACCCTAATCCCAGGGTGTGGGGGTACCCCCCTTCTGGGGTGCAGGGATGTCCCATTCCCATGGCACAGGGGTACCCTGATCCTGGGGTATGGGGGTGTCCTCAGGGATCCAGGGATGTCGCATTCCCATGGCATGGGGGTACCATGATCCCAGATTATGGGGGTGTCCCAGTTCCCTGCTGGAGGTGTCCTGATCCCATAGGGAAGAGGGTGCTCCGGTCCTGGGGTGCTGTTGCCCTGGTCCTGTGGCACAGGGACACCCCGATCCCCAGGTACAGGGATACCCCAACCGCACAGCGTGGGGGTGCCCTGATCCCGGGGTGCAGGGGTGTCCCGATTGCACAGTGTGGGAACGCCATGGTTTGGGGGTGCAGGGATCCCCGATCCTGGGGTGTAGGGGTGTCCTGCTCCCACACCGTGGAGTTTCCTGGTACCCCAACTCCAGCCATGGTCTGTAGTGGAAATTTGGGTTCTGGGGCCCCACTTGCTGGTGCCACCCTCATGCCTGTCCCTGCCTGGGGACACGCTGTCCCTGGGCCTCCCCTCTGCCTGAACCCCCTCCTGCACCCCAAGCCCCCTGGGGTGGGAAAGGGTGTGTTGGTGGGGACACAACGGGGACTGAGCCAGGAGTTAAACCCAGACTTGGGAGTGGGACAGGGGAGTCACTGGTGTCCCCAAACCAGAGAGGGGACAGGGAAGCTGGAAAAGGGATGGAGAGGGGGCAGTGGGGATGGGGAGAGGACAGAGGGGACAGTGAGGATGGAGAAGAGGCCAAGAGGATGGAGAAGGGACAAAGGGGAGATGGAGAAGGGACAGAGGGGTTGGGAGGAGACAAAGGCAATGGAAAAGGAATGGAGAGGGGACAGAGGGGACAATAGGGATGGAGAAGGGATAAAGGGGACGGGGAAGGCACAGAGGGGACGCAGCCCTGGGCCCATCCCCACACCCTCGGTGCCACTTGTCCCCACGCCATCCCACCGGTGCCCGACTCCCCTCTCCCCACAGCCCACCCCAGCCCACCGGCCCCCGGCAAGGAGCCACCCAGACACCCAGCGAGGCCGCGACGGAAAGCGCCGGCACGTGGCCCGGCCAAGCCGCTGGGACGCCCGGGGGACCTGGGACCACTGACGGAGCTGCTGGGCCTGCGGGGCGGCCGCCTGCGCCCCACCATCTGCAGCGAGTGCGGGAAGGGCTTCAGCCGCAGCTCGGACCTGGCGCGGCACCAGGTCACCCACACCGGGGAGAAGCCCTTCACCTGCGGCGCCTGCGGCAAAGGCTTCAGCCAGAACTCCAACCTGGTCACCCACCAGCGCATCCACACCGGGGAGAAGCCCTTCGCCTGCGGCGCCTGCGGGAAGCGCTTCAGCGAGAGCTCGGCCCTGATCCAGCACCAGCGCACCCACACCGGGGAGAAGCCCTACAGCTGCGGCGAGTGCGGGAAGCGCTTCAGCGTCAGCTCCAACCTCATCCGGCACCGGCGCACCCACAGCGACGAGAAACCCCACATCTGCGGGGAGTGCGGGGACGGCTTCCGCCACAAATCCCAGCTCCGCCGGCACCAGAAGCTCCACACCGCCTGATGGGGACGGGTCACCGGGGTGGGGATGAGGACACTGGGATGGGGACACCAGGATGGGGATGGAGACACCAGGATGGGGATGGAGACACTGGGATGGAGATGAAGATGCTGGGATGGACATGGAGACACTGGGATGGGGATGGAGACACGGATGGGGACACCGGGATGGGGGTGGAGACACCGGGATGGGGATGGAGACACTGGGATGGAGACACCAGGATGGAGATGGAAACACCGGGATGGAGATGGAGACACTGGGATGGGGACACTGGGACGGGGACACTGTAATGGGAATGGAGACGCTGGAATGTGGATGGACACGCCAGGATGGGGACACCAGGATGGAGATGGGGATGCTTAGATGGGGACACCAGGATGGGGACACCAGGATGGAGATGACTTTGGGGTTTCATCCTCACCAAGGGGGACCGGCATCGCCTCAGCGGAGGGCTGAGGACTGCGGCATCTGGGAGTGGGGCTGGATGATCCCCGAGCGGAGCCGGGACTCCTGCACCCCGAGCACCCCCAAAGCCAGGGAGGGGGGGGGTGGGTGGTGGGTGCAGGGTTGGGGTGCGGGGGTCTGCCCGTGTGGTTAATAAAAGACCCCTGAGCAGCGGCACTTGCGGAGCATCATCCCCGCCACGTGGGTTTGGGGACACGTTCGGTGCTGTCACTGCCAGGGGGCGAGGTGACGGTGGCGATGGTGGCGGCAGCAGCACGATCCCAGCACCGCCATGGGGAGGTTTTTCCCGTTTCCCCGGTCGGAGCTGGAGCGGTGCCGGGTGCCGCAGCACGAAGTGCCCCGCGGGGACAGCTCCCACGCCGGCCGCCGCCACGCGCCCACACGCGTCACCCAACTCCCCGCAGCACCGGCGGCCCCCCCGCTGCCCACCCCCGCACCCCCAGACCCCTCCTGGGGGGCTGAGCAGGGTGGTGGGGGGTGCAGAAGGGGGGGTACGGAGAGGACCCCAAAACCCAGCGCCCGGGGCTGGGGGCGGGCGGGGCGCGGTCCCACTAACGGCGTTGCACAATTTCCAACCATTTTTCACTTTGCCGGGGGGGCGGGAAATGCACGAGGAGGTTGGAGCCGTTACACAAAGCAGAGGAGGGGGGATGGGGGGGGCTCCAGCCACTCGTTTTTCTCCCCCATTCCCCCCCCCAAAAAAAACAGTGGTGGGAACACCCCCCCACCCCCCCCGGCCCGGGAATGTTTCCCATGTGGAGCGTGAAAAAAAGAAACAACAAAATCCCTGAATCCATTCTTTCCCCGTCACTGGAGGGACTGACCCCCCCCCCCCCCCCCCCATCCTCGTCACCGCTCAGCTGTGGGGTTTGGGGGTGTCGTGGTTGGGGACCCCTTCCTTTTTTGTTGTTTTTTCCCCCATTTTTTCCCCTTCATTTTTTTATTTGCTGAGCGGAAAAAATCCTCGGGCTGGCGGCGCGGCGGCAGCGGGGCCGGGGGAATGGGATGACGCTGGGACCTTCCTGTTCCCGGGCTCCCCCCCAAACGCCAACCTCGCGCTCGGGGATCAGCTCCCGCCTTTGCACCCCCCCCCCCAAAAAAAAAACCAACCCCCTTTCACCAAGGCCCCCCTCCCCCAAAATAGAAACCCCCCCTTCGCCATCTTCTCCCACATCCCATCGCGTCATCCTTCGGCCTTGGAGAGGTGAGTGGGAGGGTGGGGGGTTTGGGGGGGACACACACGGATGAGCCATTGTCCTTGGGGTTGGAATGGGGGGGGCAGGAGAATGGGGACCCCCCCAACAAAATAATGGGATGCCCCCTTGTCTTGGGTTGGGGGAGCCACTGGTGGGGGGCTGGGGAGTGGTGATGGATTGGGGGCGTCCCAGTGCTCCGGCTTCCTTTGTGCCTCGCGTCCCCTGCACCGTTCCCCCCCCAAAAAAAAAAAAAAGAAATGGGGCTGGGGGGGTGAGAAGCTGAGGCAGGGAGCGGGGATGCGGTGGGGGGGGAGAGTGGGGGCGAGAAAGTGGGGGGGCTGGGGGTTGCATCGGGCTTGCAGTGATGCTGCGAGATCCCTTCCCTCCCCTCAACATGAGTGGGGCGCTCGGCTTGGCCCCCCCAGCCCCTGTTGCCCCCCACCCCCCCCCCCCCCCGCCACGGGGAAGATCATGCGGGAAACGGCTCTGGCCCCTGTTTCTCACGTGTGTCCCCCAGTTGGGGGGTGGGGGTCCAGTTTAGAGTCAAAGGACGCGCGGGGGGGCTGGGGGAATCTCCATGCTTCAGTTTCCCTCCCTGCAGGGCACCGGGCTGCAAATTTGGCTTTTTCAGCCCATTCAAACCCCCCACAAAACCCCTGAGCAGAGTCCCGAGTGGGAGGAGGGAGTGTCCCTGGGAGGGGACCCAGTGCTCCCCGACACCCCGGGGGGGGCATTGGGGCCCCGAGCATCTGGGGTGGGGGGGTGAAGCAGGGTCTCCGGGGGTGGGGGGCACTGGGCAGCTTTGGGGGTCTGTGTGCCCCTTTAGGGTGCACAAAGCATCTTTGGGACAGTACAGGCACTGCTGGCCCCACCCCGGGAAGGGGGTACAGGCACTTTTGGGGTGCAGTGGGCAGCTGGGGGAGGATAAAGACAATTTTGGGGTGCACCAGGCACCCCAGTATGGAAGTACAGGCACCTTAGGGGTGCTCAAGGCACCCTGGGGGGGTTGCAGGCATTTCTGGGGTGCAGCAGGCACCTCAGGAGGGGGGTACAGGCACTTTTGGGGGGCTCTGGGTACCCCAGGAGGGGGGTACAGGAACCTTTGGGGTGCAGGGGGCACCCTGGGGGGAGGATGCAGGACATTGCTGGGGTGCACAAAGCATCCTGGGAGGGGGTTACAGGAATTTTTGGGGTGCAGCTGGCATCCTGGGGGGGGATGCAGGCAACTTTGGGGTGCACAAGACATCCTGGGAGGAGGGTACAGGCACTTTTGGGGTGCAGTGGGCATCTTGGGGAGGTGAAGAACATTTTGGGGTGCACAAAGCACCCCAGAAGGGGGCTACAGGCACTTCTGGGGTGCAGCAGGAACCCTGGGAGGAGAGTGAAGGCACTTTTGGGGTGCAGGGGGCACCCAAGGAGTGGGGTACAGGTAACTTTGGGGTGCAGTGGACACCCTGGGGGGGAGATACAGGCATTTTTAGGGTGCACCAGGCACCCCAAGAGGGGATTACAGACACTTTTTGGGTGCAGCGGGTATCCTGGGGAGGATTAAAACAATTTTGGGGTGCACCAGGCACCCCAGGAGGGGGGTAGAGGCACCTTAGGGGTGCACTGGGAACGCTGGGGAGAAATGCAGGTACTTTTGGGGTGCACGACACGCTGGGAGACGGGTACAGGCATTTTGGGGTGCAGCGGAGATCCTGGGGGCGGATGAAGACTATTTTAGGGTGCAAAGGGAACCCCTGGGGGGGGTACAGGCATTTTTGGGGTGCACCAGCCCCCCAGGAAGGGGGTACCGACACTTTGGGGGAGCTCCCCCCGCAGCCGGGGGTCGTTCCGCGGTGCCGCGGGGGTCTATGCGGCTCGGCCCCCCCCCAAATCTCCCCTCAGCCCCCCTAATCCCCCGTCATTCACCCCCCCCCCGGGGGGCCGGGCCCGCGCGGAGGCCCCGCCCCCTCGGACCTGGCGGGCGGTGGAAGCGGCGGAGGCGGCGCCGGGGCCGGTGAGCGCGGGGGGGAGGACGGGAAGGGACGGGAGGACACAGCGGGGCCGCCCCTCCCTGTCCCGGGGGTGCTCGGGGGTCCCTGAGCCCTCCCGCCCCGTTCCCGGGAGGGTTTAGGGACCGCCCCCACCCCCCCCTCCTCCGGGACGGATCCAGCCCCGCCCCGGTGCTGCGGGACCCCCGGGGGTGCGTGGGGGGAGGTGGGGATCGGCCGGGAGCAAACGGAGGGAGGTCACCCCCGGGGAAGGGTTGCAGCCCCCCCAGTCCTGGAGGAGCAGTGTGGGGGGGGGGATAAATTCCCCTGCCCCCCCGTAGGAATGTGACCGCTCCTGTCACTGTGACACCCCCTCCCCCCCGGCCCCTTCCCCTTCAGATCTCGGGGGCTGAGTCCAGAGCAGCAGCGGGACCCCCTGGGAGCCCAGGTAAGGGGGGGTGCAGAGGGATTGGGGGGGCATGAAGTGGTTTTGGGTGGCACAGAGGAATTTTGGGGCGGCACAGAGGGATTTGGGGTGGCACAAAGGGACCTGGGGTGGCCCAGAGGGATTTGGGGTGGTGTGAAGGGACATGGGGGGCACAAACACATCCTGTTCCCCGCCCAGCTATGGGCCCCAGCACAGGGGAACCGGCCCTGGCGCAACAGGAAATGATGTAAATTGTCCCGAGGAATTTGGGATGGGTTTGGGGTGCCTGAGGGGGGGTCCCAGGCCAGGGTTGGGGGGTCCCCATGTCAGCTGGGGTTGCTCAGGGCTCCCCCCTGTCCCCCAGGACCTGTCCTCCATGGAGCAGGAGGAGCCCTGCGTGGTGGAGGTGCACGACTCGGATGATGGGGACATGGTCCGGAGGGTCTATATCGGTGAGAAGGGGGTGAGGGGGGGCTGGGGAGGTGGCACCCATCCCTTGGGTGGGGGGGGTCTGTGTCCTCAGGGGGGCTGCCAGCCCCCTCCCCAGCCTCTCTTTCCCCCCACCCCACAGCTGACGATGGCATCGTGAGCGACTGCGAGGACGAGGTCCTGCCCCACGAGATCATCCAGACCGTGATCCCCCACAGCCCCCTGCCCCCCAAAGCCAAGAAGCGGGGCGGGCAGCCCAGCTCCGGTGCCGCCACGTCGGCGGGGGGCTACGGCGAGGAAGAGGAGGGGGAAGGTGTCGGGGGACGGCACCGGGGCGGCCATCAGCGCCCTTTTATCTGCAACGAGTGCGGGAAGAGCTTCAGCCACTGGTCGAAGCTGCTGCGGCACCAGCGGACTCACACCGGGGAGCGGCCCAGCACCTGCGGGGAGTGCGGGAAGAGCTTCAGCCAGAACTCACACCTGGTGCAGCACCGGCGGACGCACACCGGGGAGAAGCCGTATCGCTGCGGGGACTGCGGCAAGAGCTTCAGCTGGAGCTCCAACCTCATCCAGCACCAGCGCATCCACACCGGGGAGAAGCCCTACAGCTGTGGGCAGTGCGGGAAGAGCTTCACCCAGAGCAAGAACCTCATCAAGCACCAGCGCACCCACTCGGGCGCCCGCCCCCACCGCTGCGGGCAGTGCGGGCGCGGCTTTGCCCAGAGCACCAACCTCCTGAAGCACCAGCGGGTCCACGCCGCGCGCGGGCAGCCCCCATCCTGCCCCGAGTGCGGGCAGAGCTGCCGCGACGGGGCCGAGCTGGAGCGGCACCGGGCGCAGGCGCACGGCCACGAGCCCTACATCTGCGTGGAGTGCGGGGAGAGCTTTGCCAGGAGCGCCACGCTCAACCGCCACAAGCGCGTGCACAAGCCCCTCTTCGCCCGCTGAGAGCGTGGGGGACACGAGGGGGGACAGACGGACTGTGCTGCGGGCAGGGGGACGAGGTGACACCAAGCCCAGGGTCACATGGACTGCGCTGTGGGCAGGGGGACGAGGTGACACCAAGCCCAGGGACATACGGACTGTGCTGCGGGCAGGGGGATGAGGTGACATCATGTGAAGGGACACAGCGCTGTGGGCAGGGGGACGAGGTGACACTACACCAGGGGACACACAGGCTCCACTGTGGGCAGAAGGAGGAGGTGACACCACGCCAGTGGACACACAGACTGTACCGTGGGCAGGGGACAAGGTGACACTACACCCGGGGACAGAGTGTTGTGAATGGGGGGGATGAGGTGACACCAAGCCACACCAGCCCCCATTGTGCTTCGTGTGGCCCCCCAGGGACAGGGGCTGGACCTCGGTGCCCCCCAAGAAGGGTCGGGCCCTAGAGCTGTATATAGCACGGGGGGGGGGGGGGGCACACGTGGGGAGGTGACACGGACATCCCCAGGCAGCGAGGGAGGGGACACGCGTGGGGAGGTGGCACGGACATCCCCAGGCAGTGGGGGAGGGGGAGCGCGGCTGGACGAGGCTTTGGCCGTGGAATAAAATTCCGTTTGGGGGCAATAAGGACGATTTTATCACTGGGGGAAATAATAAAAACCCCATGGGGGTGTTCGGGGGGGTCCAGCTGAGTCCTCGGAGAGCCGGGGCTGGAGCGGGAGGGAGCAGCGGGATTCCCGCGATGAGGTTGTCCCAAATCGCGTGGCCACAGAGCCCCCCCGGCCCCCAAGAGCCCCCCCCGGCCCCCAAGAGCCCCTCACTTGGAGAAATCTCATTTATTCGCAGCGAGGCGCTGCCCACAGACCCGGGGGGGTGCCGGGAAGCGCTGGGGGGGGTGCCGGGAAGCGCTGGGGGAGGGAAGGAGCCGCCGGAAAAGCGGGATGGGGGGGGCTGGGCCGTGCCCCCCCCGGCTCCCCCCGGTGACACCGGTCACGCTTTGGTGGTGGCACCTTGTGCGGCTCCCAGGGCCGTGAGCTGCTGGATCTTCTGGCTCATCATTTCCACCACGGCTGTGGGGAGAAAACAGGGGGTCGGGGGGAGTCAGGGGGGTGGGGGGGCTGCGGTGGGGACCCGCCCCCCCGCAGGAGCGGGGCGCCGGGCGCTGACCCTGCTTCATGGCGTGCTTCTCCTGCAGCGCCGGCTGGATCTTCTCCATCTGCCTGGTCAGGAAATCGATTTTCCGCTTGAAAAACTCCCGGGCGTCGTCTGCGGTCTGAGAAACGGGAACGGGGGGGCGTGGGGGGGGGGCGCCACGGCACAAAAATGGGGGGGCAGCACCCCGGGAGGGCACCGAGCCGCCCCCCCCCAGCCCCGCCCCCCAGGGGGGGCACCGAGCCGCCCCCCCAGCCCCGCCCCCCAGGGGGGCACCGAGCCGCCCCCCCAGCCCCCCCCTCACCTTCTCCACGTAGTACCCGGTGCCGACATCGATCAGGACGTGCTCGACGTCCGCGAGCTTCCCGGGCACGTACATCTGGGGCGGGGTCAGGGAACGGAACGGGGCGGGGGACGGAGCGGCCACGCGGGGCCACCGCTGTCAGTGTCACCCCAGTGCCAGTGTCACCCCAGTGCCAGTGTCAGTGTCAGCCCAGTGCCAGTGTCACCGCTGTGCCGGTGCCACCACTGTGCCGGTGCCTGTGTCACCACTGTGCCAGTGTCACCCCAGTGCCGGTGTCACCCCTGTGCCGGTGCCTGTGTCACCACCGTGCCAGTGTCACCCCAGTGTCAGTGTCACCCCTGTGCCAGTGCCTGTGTCACCACTGTGCTAGTGCCACCCCAGTGTCAGTGTCACCCCTGTGCCAGTGTCACCCCAGTGTCAGTGTCACCCCTGTGCCAGTGCCTGTGTCACCCCTGTGCCAGTGTCACCGTCACCGCTGTGCCAGTGCCGGTGTCACCCCTGTGCCAGTGCCAGTGTCACCCCTGTGCCGGTGTCACCCCTGTGCCGGTGCCAGTGTCACCCCTGTGCCAGTGCCAGTGCCACCCCTGTGCCAGTGCCACCCCTGTGCCAGTGTCACCGCTGTCACCAGGAAGGATACGGAGCTGGTGAGTGGCACCAGCAGCTCCTTCCCTGCGGGGAACCAGCGTGGGGGGGGAACCAGCGTGGGGGGGGAACCCACAGCTCACGGCGTGGGGAACCCAGTGCCCCCCAGTACCTCCCCAGTACCTCCCCAGTGCCCCCCAGTATCCCCCCTGTGCCTCCCAGTGTCCCCCCCCCAGTGCCTCCCAGTGCCCCCCACTACCCCTCCAGTGCCTCCCAGTACCCCCCCCAGCACGGTGGGCAGGAGGTGCCAGTGATTTGGGGAGGAAGGAGCAGTTTAGAGAGAGAGGGGGGGCTCTGGGGAGAAGAAAGGGGCAATTTTGGGGAGAAAGGAGAACTTTTGGGGGGGAGCAAGGAGCAGTTTCTGCAGGAGCAAGGTGTGGCTTTTTTGGGGCAGAAAGGCACCATTTTGGGGAGCAGCCAAAGCCAGGGAGGGGGGAGCAGCCTCTGGGGGCCAGTCCCAGACCCCCAGATCCAGATGGGAGGGGGGAGGGGGGAGGGGGGAGGGGGGAGGGGGGATCCCACCTTCATTGCTCTTGCTGAGGACCCCCAGACAATCCTTGGCCTCCACGTACTTGGTCTGCACCAGCTTGAGCTGCGCGATGGAGGAGGAGAGGAAATCCAGCTCCTGCAGAGAGGGACTGTCACCGGGGGGGGGACGGGGGGGACACGGGGAGGGGGGGGGACACGGGGCGGGGAGGGGGGGGGCACGGGGAGGGGGAGGGATATGGGGGAGGGATATGGGGGAGGGATATGGGGGGGGGACACGGGGCGGGGGGGGACACGGGTGGTCCCAGGGAGCAGGAATAACCCCAAAAGCGAGCGCTGGAGGTGCCACAGCCCCACCCCCAGCGCGTCCACACCCGGTGACACGGGGCTGCAGGAGCTCCCCCCGTCACCTCCAGCCTTGTCACCCCCTCCCCAGTCCAGTCACTCAGTTTCTATCCCAGTAGTTTCCCAGTTTGGTCCAGTAAACCTCTCCCAGTTCCAACAGCCCAGTCTGGACCAGTACATCCCCTCCCCCCAGCCCAGTCGGGCCCCAGAAACCACCCCCAGCCCCACAGCTCAGACTCGCCCCACACACACCGCGCCCAGCCCGCGCCCCCCGCCCCACAGAGCCCCCCAGTGCCTCCCCGAGCCCCCCGGCCCGGCCCCACCTGGTCCAGCTGCCCCTTGAGCAGCTCCAGCTGCGGCAGCGTCAGTTCCGCCACATTCACCGTCTGCGCCATCTTGGGCTGCCGCGACGCTCCGGCTCCTCCTGCCCGCCCGCCGCAGCGCGCCCCCTGGCGGCCGGAGGCCGGCACTGCCCCGTGGCGCGGGTTGGGGAGCAGCACCCCCCAAAAAGTGGGGGGATCCGTTTTGAAGGCCCCAATAACCCCCCCTCGGGGAAGGGGCAGCCAAGGTGTGTGTTTCGCCCCCGCGGGGCAGAGGCTGAAGCCCAGCACTGCTGGGGGGATGGAGCCCTGAGCAACCAGCACCACCACCCCCCATCTTCCTGGGGCCCCCCAAAAACCAAGGGATGGGGGCGGGGGGTGGAGGGAGCAGCAAATGCTGGGGGCTCTGGGTCACCTCCAGCAGCAGAGGAGCGGGGCCCTGGGGACCTTCCCTGGGGGAGTCCAGCCTTCCTCGAGGACAAATGGGGAGTGGGGTGGGGGGACAGGAGGGGGACAGGAGGGGGACAGGAGGGGGACAGAGGTAAAAGCAATAACTTTATTGGCACAGAACACACAAATAAACCCACTTTTGTTAAAATAAACTAAAAGCGGCTCCAGGCACCCCTGTGAGTCCCCACAGCTGGGGACGGTGTCACCCCCCAGGGACGGGGAGCCCCCAGCACTCACTGCAGGCAGACAGGGAGCCCGTAGACAACGGGGGCCGCCCCGATGAGGTATTTGAGTTTGGGGGCTTGACGTGCCTGGGTGACATAGGACAGGAGGGGGGCACCCGAGCCCCCCCGCAGCCACCCATGCAGCAGCGCCTGGGCATAGCGGTCGATGTCCCCGTCCGTCACGTCCCACAGGTTCCCCAAGACGAAAGGGCTGGAAGGAAGGGGGGTGTCAGACCTGCTCCCCCCAACAACAACCGAACCCCACGCAGGTACAACCTCCCCCCCCATCAGAGACCCCCCCAGAACTCACCACCCAGCCATGATGTACTTGAGGACGATGCCGGAACCCTCCAGGCCTCCCCGGAGGGCGAGCGCGGCGCTGCTGCAGCCGAAGAGCAGGGCGACGGCGCGGCAGCTCAGCCGGGACAGGGTCTGGCCGTCCAGGAACCGGGCGCCTGCCCCGTGCCCCGCGTAGCTACGGGGAGAAGGCCCCGCCCCGGTGAGCCCTGCTTGCTCTCGTACCCCCACCCCCAGGATACCCCCACCCCCAGGGTACCCCCGCCCCCGGGGCGTCCCCAGGCAGCCCCCGCCCATGCTCACATGTAGAGATCGTGCTCCAGGAGAGCTGCCTGCATCTGCTCCGGGCTCGGGGCGGATCCTGTCACTCCTCTCCAGCCGGGCTCACTGCACAAGAGCTGGTGAGAAGAAGTGGGGGGTGCAGAGCACCCCCCACCCTCAATCCCCACCAAAATCTCCACCCACCTCTCAAACCAGGCCCGAAATCGTTCCTCGGTGCCCAGCAGGTTCTTTTGGGGGTTGAGGACGTAGAAGGTGCTGCTGGGGTTGACACCACAGCTCAGCACGGACCCTGGCTGCTGCTGGAGGGGAGAGAGAGGAGTGGGACCCAGAATAAGGTTTGGGGGGGAAGGGGCGAGGGGGAAAGTCCCCCAACGCCTGGGGTATGTGGGGTGCCCCCATCATCTCACCTTCTGTGCCAGGGAGTAGCTGAGGAGGAAGCGCAGGGAAGGGAGCCTGGTTACGGGCACAGCCTTCAGGCAGGTCATGCTCTCCCAGGGCAGCTTCTGCAGGTGCTGGGAGGAAGAGGGGGAGGAAGAAGGGGACGGTGTGAGCAGGAGGGAGGCAGCAGAGCCAGGAGGAGGTGGAGCAGGAGCAGGGCTCTCACCTTATCCAGCACCAGGACCAGGGAGCCGCTGCTTTGCTTGGTGCAGGTTCTCCGCTTCTCCACCACCTCCTGCAGGAGCAGCTGAGCTCTGCGGGGCTGTGCCGGGCAGAGGCCGAAGGCCAGGGCTTGCACATCGTGGGGAGTGAGGAGTGGAGCAGCATTCAGCACCACCTGGGAGGAGGAGGAGGAGGGAGGGGTGAGTGTCTGCCACGCAGAGGCTCAGCTCCCCAAAATCCCGCCCCAGCCCGAGCACCTTGAGCAGGGTGGGATCCGAGTCCCTCCAGCCACACTGGCAGAGCTGGGGGTGCAAGTGGGTGGCTTCCTCTGCCAGCCCGGGCTCGGAGCCGGTGGGGATCAGGGCACCCCTCCAGCAGCCCAGCACCTGCATCTCCAGGGTCTCGATGAGGCTCTGCAAGAGATTAGAGAGTCACCGGGGGGGGGGTCCAGACCCCCTCAGCCCTCTCCAAAACACGCCCCACATCGGGGTGCAGGGTGGTCTTCTCCCACCTTCATCCTGCGGTCCAGCTCGGAGCGGCGCAGCCACCAGTCCTGCTTCTCCGTGCAGCTGTTGGCTTCCCTCTGCTCCTTCTGGATGGCGTCAAAGTCGCTCAGCACCGAGCGCAGCGGGGTCTGCAGGAGGAAGGGAGCTGTGACCCCAGCCCCACGCAGGGCTGGGCTGCTCCTCTCCCATCCCTGCCCTCACCTTGCCGAGCGCGGGGGGGACGCGGATGGTGACGGGAGCGTGGCCCCTCTCCAGCCGGGTCAGCAGCAGCGTGTCCCCTACAGAGCCAGGCTGGAGGCTGGCGAGGGTCAGCATGCAGACAGTCACCCCTGAAAGTCACATCCAGACCTTAAGGGACAGCCCCAAGGGCACCACCCGTCACCCAGCACCCTCCTGGGTGATGACTTGCCCGGTCCCTGTGCTCACATCAGCTCTTACCATCGGGGATCTGCTGCAGCTGCATCTGGAAGTTGTCCCGTCCCTCAGGCCCCAGCCCGGTGGAGCTGAACACAAAGAGGCTCTGGAGCTCAGTGAGGTGGTGGCTGCCTTGGGCAGTGCTCCCTTCCTGCAAGGACAGCCCACGGAGCTGCTCGGCCACGTCCCCTGCCGACTTCTTCTCTTTGCTGTGGGGGAAAAGGCAGTTGGGGGTGGGGAATAACCACCCCAAAAAACACCTTAGCTGGGGCTCTGGTGATGGTGGATCAACCCCCTCTCTGTGATGCTCTGGAGGTGAAAAGAGAAGAGACCAAAGGACTCACTGAATCTTCCTGTGGATGATGCCCAGCAGCTGGTGGCGAGTGGTGATGGAGACCGACTCGGCGAGCAGGTACGCGGTGGAGAGGGGGTCCCGGCTGCCCACGGCCAGCGCCAGGAGCTGGCAGAGCTGGCTGTAGAGCGCAGCGGGGGGGCAGTGGCTGATGCAGTTGAAAGCTTCTTTCAGGAGTTTGAAGGCAGTGTCCAGCAAGGAGACATCTGGAAGGGACAGAGCAACACAACCCCGGGGCAGCATCAGCCACCAAGCTCTTGGGCACTGATGTTCCAAGCAGCGGCAAGGGGAGGTGGAGCAGAGGGGACAGACGTGGTGTCCCCAGCATGGGCCACCAGCTCTCCGAACATCCCATGTGCTGGAGGCTTGGAGAGCAGCCTCATGTTACCCTTGGCCAGCAGCCTGATGCCCACCCAGCTGCTCACCCACTCTCCTTCCACAGGAAATGGGGAGGAAATAGGACAAAAAACTCCTGTGGGTCAAGATAATGACAGGGAGGTTGTCCACCAGTGACCAGTCCAGCCAGAATAAACCCAATTTGGGGAAAATTAACTTGTTATCAATGAAAACAGATTTGGATTCAGGCAGAAAGTCACATCCTCTACTTGTCAGAATGGATATGGGAACCCAGAGACAGAGCTCCCATGAAAACACGCTGCAGAGAGAGCCAGAGCTTCCACTGGTGAGGGACAGCAGCTGTGAGAACAGCAACAAGGGCCAGGACAAGAGGAAATGGGCTCCAGTTGTGGCCAGGGCAGTTGAGATGGGATGTGAGGAAGAATTTCTTTGGTGAAAGGGTTCTGAGGCATTGGAAGGGGTTGCCCAGGGCAGTGGTGGAGTCCCCATCCCTGGAGGGATTGAAGAGTCGTGTAGACACAGTGCTGAGGGACAGGGGTCAGTGGGGGACTTGAGTGTTGGGTTCATGGTTGGACTCCAGGAGCTCAAAGGGCTTTTCCAACCCAGGCAGTTCTGTGAGCAGGGAGATGATCTGTTCAGCCCAGTGACAGAGCTATGAGAGGAACTGGAAAGGCTCACAGAGTCCCAGACTGGTTTGGGTTGGAAGGGACCTTCAAGCTCACCCAGTCCCAACCCCCTTGCCAGCAGCAGGGACACCTTCCACTAGACCAGGGTGCTCAAAGCCTCATCCAACCTGGCCCAGAACACTTCCAGGGAGGAGCAGCCACAGCTTCTCTGGGCAACCTGGGCCAGGGTCTCACCACCCTCACACCAAAGAATTTCTTCCTCACAGCTCAGCTCCATCTCCCCTCTGCCACTTTCAAGCCATCACCCCTTGTCCTGTCACTCCCTGCCCTTGGCCAAAGTCCCTCCCCACCTTCCTGGAGCCCCTTCAGGTACTGGGAGGCCACTGGAAGGTCTCCCTGGAGCCTTCTCTTCTCCAGGCTGAACAGCCCCAACTCTCTCAGCCTGGTCACGTTTCAAGGTCCTTTCAACCCAAACCATCCTATGAAACAGACAAAAATCCCAACTCCCTCCCAGGGCCCCGCTGAGCTCCTGCTCCCCCTCTGCCCATTCTGTGGTTTTTACCCATTTAAAATCCATTTTTACAGCGGTGCCACCAACTTCACCAACAGCTCCCCAGCACCAAACCCTCCCCACCCACTCCGTGCCGGGTGCTCACCGCCAGCCGTGGGCAGGGTGGAGGAGAGGGTCCCCTCCAGGTGCAGGGGGTCCCCTCTGCCCAGCCAGGGCCCTGTCAGGACATTGTCACCGGTCTCTGGCTGCAGGGCCTGGCGCTCCCCGTCCGCGCTCTCCCGCCTGCGCCGCGGCGGCCGTCTCCTGCCTGCGGGAGGGACGGAGCTGGCTGGTCCCTGGCACCGGTGGCAGCGCTGGGGACAGCCTGGTGCAAGGCCTTGGGGATGCATGAAGGGAAGACCCCCCCCACCCAACCTGTGGGGTGGCCCAGCTCACCTGGAGCTCCCTCCTCTTCCTCGCAGACCCGCAAGACCTCAAAGCTGATCTCAAGCTCTTCCTCCACCTTCTCTTCTTCCTCAGTCGCCCTCAGAAGCTCCCGCTGCTCCTCCTCTGCCCTCCTGCCAGGAGCCCTGCGCCCCACTCGCTCCCTCTTCTCCTCCGCGGCCCCAGCCCGGCGGCCCGGCCGCCCCCTCCGGGGTTGGCCACCGGCGCCCCGGGAGCTCGGCTGGGACCCCCTGGCCCGGGCAGCGGGCGCCTGCTGGGCGCAGGAGGTCCTGTGGGCGGCCCCAGGGGTCAGCCCCACTACGGGGTCCTCCAAGTCGCTGTCGTCGCTGAACGTCACCTGAAGCAGAGGGACAGGGGGGCTGTCAGGGCTGGTGCTGGGGGCCCCCACCTGCCCCTCACCTCTCTCCCCGCTCACCTTCAGGCGAGACTTGACTCTCCCCGAGGCTTTGGGTGCTCGCAGCAGCCGGGACTTGCCGGCCGGTGGGGAGGATTCACTGAAGATGGTGAAGGGAGTCCTGGGGGCGGGGGCTGCACGGGCCTTGGTTTGGGGACGAGCTTTCTGGTGCGGGGTGCGGGGCACCGTCACCGGCCGGATGACGATGGGGGGCACCTCGCTGTCCGAGTCTCCCAGAGCAAAGATGTCGTTGGTGTCCAGCACAGCCGGGGCCTTCGCTCTCTGGCTCTTCTTCACCCTGGGCTTGGGCACGGCAGGAGCCAGCGCTGTCTTGGTTTTGTGCCTTTGGGGTTGAGCTTTGTCCACCTTGAGGGTCTGGGGCACAGCTGCCACCTCAGGCTCCGTTAGAGTCAGCGTGGGCAGCTGCCAGGCCCAAGAGCCAGCAAAGACACTGTCCACAGAGTCACCATGCTTGGAGGCCAGGTGGCAAATAGCAGCCAGGGCTTTGATGAGCAGCAAGCTGGCCCTGGAGACCTCCAGACTGGGCAGGTGGGGTCTGCAGGATGCTAGGAAGGTCAACCCCATCTCCAGCTCCTTCTGCATCTCCTCCACCGGCCGGGAGCTGGCCAGGCTCTGAAGGGCCAACGTGGCGTAGCCAGTGGCCACCAGATCATGCAGCAGCTCCAGCACAGGCGGGTCCTGGCCGATGGAGCAGCCCCCCAGCCTGTCTCGCAGCACAGAGGCGAAGCGGGCGGCCACGGCGGCGCAGCGCGGCAGCACGGCACGGACCAGCTCCAGCCCCGCGGCCACGCTGCCCGCCGCCAGCTCGCCCTGGGCGCAGGAGAGGAGCCAGCGCAGGCAGAGAGCCGAGAGGGCTGGGTCAGAGCAGAGGTGGCACGGGCAGGCCGGGGGGTGGCTGAGGAAGGACAGCCTCTTCCTCCTGCAGGGTTTCAGCTCCGGTGAGGCAGTGAGAGCATCCACCTTCTCTGGGCCGCTCACCGTGGCCACGAACTCCAGTTGGGGACCCTTCAGGAAACCCTCCTCTTCCCTGAGGGGCTCAGAAATAGGGTCCTGGGGCTTCTTGCCCTCAAGTTTGCCCTTCCTGGGCAGGATCTTCAGCTGGCCCTCCTGCTTCTTGCTGGTTTTAAACTCTGCAGGTGGAGGGGAGCGTTATTTCGATGTCTTCCCTGCACACCCTGGCCAGCTCCCGCTGCAGCCAGCCCCAGGAGGGGTGCAGGAAGCCAGACCCAAACCTTCTGCTGTCCCCTTTACACCTTTAGCAGCTGCAGGAGTGGGTCAATGAGCCAAAAAAATGGCTCAGAGTCACCCTCCACCTCTGCACCCTCCTGGGTGATGGGGAACAGCTGCTCCAGCAGCATCCAAGCAAGGCAAATCTTTCACCCCAGCCCAAGAGTGGGTGCAAGAGGGGTCACCCCTGCCACTGCCCAGGCTTGGGGCTCACCTCAGCCCCACCATCCCCTTCCAAGTGTGGAGCAGGGACTCACCGGTGTCGGACTCCAGGAGGAACAGAGCCTGCTGGAGATCACAGTGGCTCAGCTCCAGCTCGCTCTGCTGCAGCTCCAGCTGGGCTTTCAGCACCAGGAAGGAAGCACACCTTGGGGGGGGTGGAAAAATCAGCCCTCAGAGCCCCCCACAACAACCCCTGCTCCGTCCCCAGGGCCAGGCGGGAGGGAGGCAGCGAGGAACGAGCTCACATCTGCCCATGAGATAACACAGCAGAGCAGCTGCGTGCTCCAGACCAAGCTGAGAAGGTGCCAAACCCTCCTCCCAGGGCCAGTCCCACACCAGCTGGGTCATGCAAGACACCAAGGGGACCACAGGTTTCTAGGGGCAAAGATTTGCTCCAGATGAAGAGAAACTTTGCTTTGTTTTTGGTTTTTTTTAGCTCTAGGATGTGAGGAACCCAGCTCTCTGCTCAGAGGGAACAGCGATGTCAGGGGATTATTTCCTCCCTTGAATAGAAATTATCAGCAAGTGCTGAGGAGCTGGGACCACCCAAAAAGCACCAAAGTCAGAATTGTGACCCAAAGTCAGAGGTGGGGAGCACTGGCCGCAGGTTTCTGTGCACTGGATTTTCCACTGAGCTCCTTTGGCTCCTTTCCCAGACCTTTCTGATTTATTAACTTTCCACTTTTAATTAAGTCATCAAACCTGACTGGAACAGCCCAGTGCACAAAAAGCCAATTTTTATGAATATTCACACAATGAGAAGTTTGAATTTGGAGGAATATTCATCCTTGTCACAATCTCTCACCGATGGGGGACACCAGACACCGATGGGGACCCACTGAGGGACAGACACCGCTGTCCCCCATGGCCACAGGGCAACTCCTCCCTAACCAAACACCCCCCAAGCTCAGAGCCAGGCTGTCCACCCCTCCATGGCCAACTCACCACCGAATGGCTTGCAGTTTCATAGCCACCTTGACGGCCTCCAAGCAGAAGGCTTTGGCTGTGCACACCACCTCCAGCCTGCTGAGGAGGGCCACGAGCTGCTCCGAGCAGGACAGCATGTCAGCCAGCACTTGCCACTTCAGCAGCAGGTTGTCCCCTGTGAGGGAGGGCAGGAAGGTGACTGGAGATGCTCCTCCTAGAGAGGCAGGCAAAGAGCCCGACTCCTTCCAGAGGAGCAGTTGGGTTTTGGTCCCCAGGAGCCCCCAGCTCACCACAGTCCACAAAGGCGGCGCCGGAGGCCGATTTCTGGGAGCCCAGCACGTCGCTGCCCAGCAGCAGGAGGATGATGCTGCGGAAAAGCTTCTGGGCTTCAACCAGAGCTGTCTTGGGCGTCTGCCACCCTGTGAGAGGGTGGTCGTGGGTGTCAGCACCAACCAAGACCCTCCTCAGCCCCAGCACAGAGCAACTCCCCCCAATTCTCTTCAACAACTTTCTCAAAGACCTGGAGAGTGGAACTGAGTGCACCCCCAGCAGGTTTGCAGATGACACCAAGCTGAGGGGTGCAGTTGATACAACAGATGGAAGGGACCATCCAGAGGCACCTGGACAGGCTTGAGAAGTGGGCCCACCTCATGAGGATCAACAAGGGCAAGTGCAAGGTTGTGCACTTGGGTCAGGGCAGTCCCAGGGATGTGCACAGACTGGGAGAAGAGCTCATGGAAAGCAGCCCTGCTGAGGAGGACTTGGGGGTCCTGGTGGAGGAGAAGCTCAGCATGAGCCAGCAGTGTGAGATTGCAGCCTGAAGGCCAACTGTGTCCTGGGCTGCATCAAAAGAGGGGTGGGCAGCAGAGTGAGGGACGGGATTGTCCCCCTCTACTCTGTCCTTGTGAGGCCCCATCTGGAGTGTTGTGTCCAGGCCTGGAGCTCCCAACACAAGATATGGAGCTGTTGGAGCGAGTCCAGAGCAGAGCCAGGAAGATGATCAGAGGGCTGGAGCACCTCTCTGCTGAAGAAAGGTTGAGGGAGCTGGGCTTGTTCAGCCTGGAGAAGAGAAGGCTCCAGGGAGACCTTCTAGCAGCCTCCCAGTACCTGAAGGGGCTCCAGGAAGGCTGGGGAGGGACTTTGGCCAAGGGCAGGGAGTGACAGGACAAGGGGTGATGGCTTGAAAGTGGCAGAGGGGAGATGGAGCTGAGATGTGAGGAAGAAATTCTTTGGTGTGAGGGTGGTGAGACCCTGGCCCAGGTTGGCCAGAGAAGCTGTGGCTGCTCCTCCCTGGAAGTGTTCTGGGCCAGGTTGGATGAGGCTTTGAGCAACCTGGTCTGGTGGAAGGTGTCCCTGCTGCTGGCAGGGGGGTTGGGACTGGATGAGCTTGAAGGTCCCTTCCCACCCAAACCAGTCTGGAATTCTGTGAATTCCCTTTCTTTGCCCCAAAGAGGCTGGTCTGGAGAAACCCAGAGGTCAAGCATTCACACAGAGCTTTGTCCATGACCTTTGTCATCCTGGTGCTTACCAGGAGGGTTTCAAACATCCCCCAACAAACTCACCCTGCACAAAGATCTGCTGGCGCAGCTGCAGCGAGAGGCGGGCAGGAGGGAGGCTCAGGTAGGTGGCCACCAGCTGAAGGACGTGGGCCCGCAGGAGGGACCAGACCCTGGTGATTTTTTTAAGAGCCGGGTTCTGGAGAACTTCCAGCAACAGGGTGAGACCCTCTTCAACCTGCAGAGGGGAAAAAAAGAGTCACCATTCATGGCTCAGGGTGCCCCCACGCCCAAGGTCCCGAGGGAGAGGTAGTGAGTAGCCAGACAGGGCTGCTGCAGTCTCCTCTTGCCCACGGACTCTATTTTAAGGCCAAAGAAGGGGTTTTTGGGAGCGGTACCCGGTGGGTGGCGCAGCAGAGCTGGCTGCGGAGCAGGAGGCAGGTCTGCTGCAGCAGGAGGTGGGAGTCCTGGCTGCTGTCGGCTCTCTGCAGGCAGGACTCTGCCTCCTCCAGGAAGAGCTGGAAACCAACGTGTTGGCAGGGGGGCTGCGGCACCGGGGGGCAGCCGAGCCTCCCCACAGCCCCTCCCCTCGCTGCCACACCTACCTGGGCGTAGCTGGGACACTCCAGCTGGAAGAGCAGCTTGGTGACCTGGCACAGGGCGCCGGCCATGCCCAGGCTGTCCCCGAGTGCGCCGCACAGGGCTTTGACCAGGAGGAAGCTCTCCATGGCCTGCAAGGGCTGAGGGCAGGAAAAGCTCCATGGTTACACTCAGAGATCACCTTGGAGGGATTCTTTTTCCATGGGGAGGCTGCTGTCCCACCTCCCAGCAGCGTTACCTTGGCCATCAGCTTGTAGAGAGCCGCCAGGAGACGCAGGGACGCCACGGTCTGCTCAGGGCTGCGCACGGCCGGGACGGCCGGCGTCACCAGGAGCTGCTTCCACAAGGTGAAGGCATCATCCAGGCTTTTGTACAGAGCTGAGGACACACCACGGGTCTGAGACACCCTGACCCAAAGCCAAGACACTCACAGAAAGCTTCTTCCCAATAGGCCCCAACCCGCCAGCGTCCTCACCGGCCTCTGTTGCCAGGTTGAAGGAGATGCCGTCGTACAGGAACCTCTCCTCCAGCAGCCGGCCTTCGTAGTTGAGGTCATTGGGCTCAAATTCATCCAGGTTCTTCAGCCCCTGACCTTTGGCTCTCTGCTCCCTCTCAATGCTCTGCAGTGGGGGAGAAGATGGCGGTGATGCAGTTTTCAGTGGGTGGCTTCTGGTGGCCCCGGTGCAGAGCTGAGTGTTGCCAGCAAGGCTGAAGGGGACACCCAGCACCCAGCAGAGCCCCGTGGCGTTTCCAGATCTGGGCCCGTTTTGGCATTCCACAGCCCCACTCTGCACCCCCACCCACCTTCTCCAGCTTGGACTCCAGGGTGCAGATGTAGAGCCAGAGCAGAGCCTGTGCCCGGTCATCGAGGAGCTGCTCCTGGTTCTGGGTGCTCCTGGGCACCAAGTCCAGCAGCCGCAAAGCTTCACTGACGGAATCCAGGGAGGAGCTGCCAGAGAGAGGGATTAGAAACAGCCTTTTTCCCCCCAAAACCCCTGGAGCATTTTTAGGAGAAGGACAGATACGTCCCAACACCCCAAACAGAGCAAAACCACTCCAGATGCTTAAAACTCCCCTGGAGGACCCTCAAATGCTCCTTGGTGACTTTGAGGGACACGGGGAGGTGACGCTGGCACACCGGTGTCCACCCACCAGTCCGTCTGCTGGGAGTAGCGGTGGTAGCACAAGACCTGGGCCAGCTCCGTCAGGGCCACGGCTCGCTGGTGCAGGCGGCCGCTCTCCTCGGAGCAGATCTCCAGCAGGTCGCAGAGGACGTTGTACCGCTCCTGCCCCGTGTCGGCACGGACAGCCTTGTAGGCCCTCAGCTCCGCAAAGAGCAGGGTCACCAGGGTGTCCACGTCCAGGCTGTGTCCCTCCAGACCTTCCTTCAGGGTTCTGGGTGGGGAAATGGGGGGAAATGGGGGCTGGTAGGGGGGATCTGTGCAGAGCACAGCAGAGCTGGACACGTCTCACAGGGGAACAGCAGATCCCCAGCCGCCCCCTCCCAGCGCTCACCGCAGCCGCAGCTCCTCGGCGCCCTGTTTGGCCGCGTCCGCCTTGACCCTGGCCCAGAGGGAGAGGGGTTCTGCCAGCAGCTCCCCAGCCTGGCCCCGCAGTGCCAGCACCCACTGCCCCACCGACACCAGGGCTCTCTCCAGGTGCCCCAGTCTGCGGTGACTCTCCACCTGCAGCCTGAAGCATCTGTGCAGCTGCAGGGAGAGCACAAGGGAAAGGCTTCAGCACCGGGGGAAACAAAACCTCTGCACCCCACAGAGCCCCCTTCCCTGGCTGGGCAAAGGGGAGACCTCAGAGCAGGGAACTGAGGTTGTTCCAGGAGCAAAAGCTGGTCCCCTCCCCTCTGCTCCTCTGGCATCAGGATCACTCCACTTATTTCTGCCAGAAGCATCAGACAAGCGCTTACCCTCTCCGGGGGGATCTCGGGACACGCGTAGGCATCCGCTGCCTGCAGCCACTTGCAGAGGAGCTCGCAGATGGAGCTGGCCTCCTCGTGAAGGTTTTGGTTGTGGAAGATGTAGGCCAGCTTGGAGGTGCACGACACTGCCCCAGGTGAAACCCAAATGTTCAGTTTAGTGATGGAGAAAGAACGATCTCTCCCTCCTTACTCAGTTGGGAACTGTCACCCTCTGCCCTGGCCTCCCCAGTCACGTGCTTTGGGTGACAGAGAACCCCCCCCTGCTGCTCCCCAGGCACACAGACACTGAGCTCTGTGACCACGTTTGACCCAGGGCACCAGGTTTGGTCCCACCATGGTGGCACTGACCGGTGACATCGAGGTACTTGGCTCGCTTGCCCTCGGGGAGCCCCTCCAGCGCCTCCAGCATCCACGTCACGCTCCTGGCACAGCCCGAGGTCAGGCGGCCCAGCCCCGGCCAGCCCGTGACCAGCAACGCCTGGGAGGGAGAGGGAGGCTGGGCAAGAGGGTGGGGGACACACAGCCCCCCACCTGAACCCCCCTGGGGTGGCTTGAGCAGCTCCTTCCAACCCCAGGCCACCAATGTGTCGCCTCTGAAACTGCCTGGGTTGGAAAAGCCCCTTAAGCTCATCGAGTCCAACCATGACCCCAACACTGACCAGTCCCCACTGACCCCTGTCCCTCAGCACTGTGTCTGCACGACTCTGCAATCCCTCCAGGGATGGGGACTCCACCCCTGCCCTGGGCAACCCCTTCCAATGCCTCAGAACCCTTTCAGCAAAGAAATTCTTCCTCACATCCAATCTCAACTGCCCTGGCCACAACTGGAGCCCATTTCCTCTGGTCCTGTCCCTTGGTCCTTGGTTGAACAGACCCACCCCCACCTCTCTGCACCCTCCTTGCAGGGACTTGGACAGAGCCAGAAGGTCTCCCCTCAGCCTCCTTCTCTCCAGGCTCAGCACCCCCAGTTCCCTCAGCTGGGAACTCAGCACACTTGTGCTCCAGACCCTTCCCCAGCTCCGGTCCCTTCTCTGGACACGCTCCAGCACCTCCAGGTCCTTCTTGGAGTCAGGGGCCCAACACTGAACCCAGCACTCGAGCTGCGGCCTCACCAGTGCCCAGGGCAGGGGGAAGAGAACTTCCCTGCTCCTACTGGCCACACTGGTGCTGATCCAGGCCAGGATGCCCTTGGCCTGCTTGGCCACCTGGGCACTCTGCTGCCTCCTGTTCAGCTGCTGTTGCCCAACACCCCCAGGTCCCTCTCTGCCCAGCAGCTCTCCAGCCACTCCTCCCCAAGCCTGTCAGGCTGCTGGGGGTTGTTGTGACCCAAGGGTAGGACCCAGCCCTTGGCCTCAGTGAAACTCATGGAATTCTCTAAAGGAAGAAGCGACCCAGCACCATGAGGGTCTCGCCCACCCCCAGTATTGGGCATCATCCCCTCTGCTGCTGGTACCTGGGAGCACTGGAAGGCGTCGTAGGCCAAGCTGGCAAAGAGCTGGAGGCTGCAGTAGAGCAGCTGCTTCACCATGAGCTTCTGTTTGACACCACTGGGAGGAACCTGCAGAGGAAGAGAAAAGTGATGCGACTTGGAGACCTTCCAGCAGCCTCCCAGTGCCTGAAGGGGCT
Source organism: Caprimulgus europaeus (assembly GCA_907165065.1). The sequence goes on along the minus strand of OU015554.1, from coordinate 585,605 downwards.
CCAGGAAGGCTGGGGAGGGACTTTGGCCAAGGGCAGGGAGTGACAGGACAAGGGGTGATGGCTTGAAAGTGGCAGAGGGGAGATGGAGCTGAGATGTGAGGAAGAAATTCTTTGGTGTGAGGGTGGTGAGACCCTGGCCCAGGTTGGGCAGAGAAGCTGTGGCTGCTCCTCCCTGGAAGTGTTCTGGGCCAGGCTGGATGAGGCTTTGAGCAACCTGGTCTAGTGGAAGGTGTCCCTGCTGCTGGCAGGGGGGTTGGGACTGGGTGAGCTTTAAAGTCCCTTCCAGCCCAAACCAGTCTGGGATTCTGTGTTTGTGGCACTGGGTGCTGCTGCTCAGGATGGGGACACCAGGGAGGGACCCTCACGAACCCTCCAGCTGCTCACAGAAGCTCCGACTGACCCCGCTACGCGGCCGCCCCACTGCCAGCCCCAGCCTCACCCTCTCCAGCAGCCGGTGGAGGACACAGCAGTGCCCCTCAGCGAAGGCCCAGAGGCTGAGCACGTCCTCCCGGCCGAGCGCCGGCTGCCGGCCCCTCTTCAGGCTCTCGCCCAGGGAGGAGGCGATGAACTGGCAGCTCTCAGCCAGCACCCTGAGGAGCGGCTCCACTGCCCCCGCCGCCGCGCCGAGCGCCGCCGCCGCCTGGGACAAGGGTGGCCCTGTAGGGCCAGTGCCTCTGGCCAGCGCCTGGCTCAGCTGGACTCCGGCCTCCAGGAGGGACAAGGGGCCACTGAAAGATTTGTTGGTTCCCAGGAAGCCCTTTGCGCCCTTCACAGCCTCGGCAGCCTCCCTGTACCAGCCGCTCCTGCAGAGGTGCCGGCACTGCTCCAGGGTGAGCTCCAGGAAGCAGAGGGAGCGCTGGAGGCCGGGGGGCTCCGTCGCCTCCCTGCGCAGAGCCGCGATCAAGCCGTCCCCGAGCTGCCGGCCGAGGAACGCCGAGGACGCTGTCCCCTGGGCTTCGTACAAGGCAGCAGCGGCCGCTGCCTGCTGGGCTGTCTGGGAGGTGAAGAAGGGAGGCTGCAGCGGTGGCAGAGCCGCCCCCTCCTCCTCCAGCAGCAGGAGGAAGCGCAGGGCACGCAGCCGGACCCCGAGGGCGGCTCGACCCTCCTCCCGGGGCCGGTCGGGCTGGGCCAGGGCGGGGGCTGCTCTCCAGAGGACGCTGAAGCTGTTCTGGGCGATGGCTGTGAAGTCCTTGGAGGGCGCCTGGCCCGGGCGGCAGCTCAGCAGCCGGGCGCGGAGGAGGTCGGCCACCCTCCAGCAGGCCTCGGCCACCCCGCGGCCGGCCGCGCTCCTCAGCAGGTGGTACAGGATCTTCTCCAGGTACAGGGGAGCAGGGTGCGGCACGGCGCTCAGGTAGCCACGGCACGCTGCCTCGGCCACCGCTGCCAGGCTGGTGGCTTGTGCCGGGCCAGTGCTGGGCTCGCCCATGCGCTCCACGCAGAGGCGCAGGACGCGGTCGCAGGCTTGGCTGGCGCTGGAGGCATCTCCCGGGGAGCTCTCGAGGGATTCCTGGGGACAAGAGGGGGTCAGACCCCCGGCACCCAGCCCAGGACCCCGGGGGGGGAGTGCGAGTGTCGTCCCCCCAGGGTGGGGGCAGCAGAGGCCCCCCCAGGCCCCCAGCTCACCTGCAGCTGGGCGAGCAGATCGCAGCTGCCCCCGTCCCCCTTGTCCATCCGGGCGCTGAAATCTGCTCCTTTGAGGGGCTTCATGTGTGACACCAGGCTGGCGACACGGGAGGGGTGACAAAGGGTGGGAGACCCCCACAGCCCCCACTTCCCCACAGCCCCCCCAGTACCTGCAGGCAACTCCCAGCCCCACTTATTTGCCTCCTCAATACTCGCATCTCCCCCTCCGCCCTCATTCTCCAATCCCCAGTCCCATTCTCCAGGTCCCCCCCCCAGGACCCACAGCCCCACTCCCCAGCCCAATGGGGGACGGGAGCCCCGCCCCCAAGCACCACCAGGGCTCCGCAGACCCCCCAGCCCCACTCCTCGCCCGCCCAAGTCTCACCCCCCCCCGCCCCAGAACTCTCATCCCAGCCCCTCACCCCCACCAGCCCCACCCACCCCCACTCCCAGTCTCTCGCCCGCCCCCCCCGCCCAGCCCCACTCCTCGCCCCCCCCAAGCCCAAATCGCGCCCTCCCCCCGCAGGTCTCTCACAGCCCCCCCAAGCCCCCCACCTCACCCCCCCAGGTCTCTCACCCCACCCCGACCATAATCGACCCCCCCTTCCCCCCAGGTCTCTCACAGCCCCCCCAGCCCCTCACCTCACGCCCCCCAGGTCTCGCCCCCCAGCCCCACTCCTCGCCCCCCAGGTCTCTCACCCCCCCCAGACCAAATCGCCCCCCCCTTCCCCCAGGTCTCTCACAGCCCCCCTAGTCCCGCCCCCCCCAGGTCTCGCCCCCTCACGGGTCTCTCTCGCCCCCCCAGCCCCACTCCTCACCCCCCAGCTCCCCCCGCCCCCCCTCACCCCGCTCCGCCGCCTCCGCCCGGGTCCAGGCCGCGGCGCGCGCCCCGTTCAAATCCCCCCCGCAGCCAATCAGCGCGCGGCCCCACCGGGCGGCTCGCGCGGGGCACGCTGGGAGTTGTAGTCCCCGGCCCGGGGCTGCGCATGCGCACGGCCGGGAGCCTGCACGAGCCGCCGTGCAACGGCCGAGACGGCGCCGGGACCCTCGTGCAACGCGGGGACCGTGCACGGGGACCCTCGCGCCATGGTGGGGATGGTGTGGGGATCCCCGTGCAACCGGGGACAGGCGCACGGGGACCTTTGTGTGAGGGGGGTGGGTGTGCAAGAGCCTCGTGCAAAGGTGGTCGTTGTGCAGGGACCCTTGTGCAATGGGGGGGGGGTACACGGGGACCCTTGTGCAATGGGGGGAGTACACGGGGACTCTTGTGCAATGGGGGGGGTACACGGGGACCCTTGTGTAATGGGGGGGGTACACGGGGACCCTTGTGCAAGGGTGGTGAGTGTGTAGATGTCCTTGTGCAACAGGGAGCGGGTGCAGGGGGACCCTCGCGCAAAGGCCAGGGCTGAGCAGGGACCCTCGTGCGAGGGGGGGGCTGTGGTGCCCCCGCCCTGGCCCAGGCACGGGTTTCTCTCTCGGCCTTGGGCACAAAGCGGCTGCTGGCCGATCCCGCCGGGTGTTTTGGCTGCAGCCGAGGGGCCTCAAGGCCACCAGCGCCTCCCACGCAGCTCCCACGGTGAGCGGGGACCCCCCTGCCAAAGGTGTGGGTGTGCAAGGACCTCCTCGTGCAACAGCTGTGGGTGTGCAAGGACCTCCTCATGCAATGGGTGTGGGTGTGCAAGGACCCCCATGCAATGGGAACAGGTGTGCAGGGACCCCCCTGCAAGGGGTGTGGGTGTGCAAGGATCCTCGTGCAATGGGTGTGGTTGTACACATGGGCTGGGGGGGACACGGGTGGGTCCCCACGGGAGGGGGACACCCCACGAGGGGGTCCCCAGGGTCAGTTTAGTGCAAGGTTCCCCCCTTCCCCAGTACCACCAGTAATCATCTCCACCAAACTAGGGAGGGGGCACACACACACACACCCCCCCACCCTGGATTGTCCCCACCCCCCCACGAGCCCCCCCACACCCCCCCACCCTGGACTGTCCCCACCCCCCCACGAGACCCCCCACCCTGGACTGTCCCCACCCCCCCACGAGCCCCCCCACACCCCCCCACCCTGGACTGTCCCCACCCCCCCACGAGCCCCCCCACACCCCCCCACCCTGGACTGTCCCCACCCCCCCACACCCCCCCACCCTGGACTGTCCCCACCCCCCCACGAGCCCCCCCCACGCCCCACGGGGGACCCCGACACGGCAGCACTGGGAGCTGAGCTGTTTATTTGGGTCAGTTTTGGGGGGAGGGTACAGAGGCCCCCCCCCCATCCCCAGGGTATGTACAAGCAGGGGTGGTACCTGCTCGGGGTGGGGGGGAGGGGGTGATTCCCAGAGGGGTCGTAGGGCCCGAGGGGGGGGACAGGGGTGCCCAGGAGGGGTGGGGGGGCTCCAGGATGCTCTCACTTCTGCAGCCGCTTGATGCGGGCGTCGATGTCCGCAAAGTTCTCCTCGACGATGGCCAAGTTCTCCTTCATGGTCTTCTGGACCTGGGGGGAGGGAGGAAAGGGGTGAACAAAGTGGGGGGGGGGGGTCAAGATGGAGACCCCACTGCACCCCAGTGGGTGCTGGTGGGCCCCACCTCTGCCAGCAGCACGGCGTTGTCCTTGAGAGCCCCCGCGATCTCCTGCTGCGTCGTGTCCAAGTGCACCAGCACCTGCCCGAACTGCGTGGCTGGGGGGGAGGGGGAAGCTCAGTGTGGGGGTGGGGGGCAAATAGTGTCCCCTCGACCCCAAGATGGGGTCACACCACTGTCCCCAGCATCTCCTCACCGTGCTCGTGCAGGTCCCTGAGGGTCACCAGCCTCTGGACAACGTCGGGCAGGGTGGTGGCCACGGGGTCCCAGCGCTGCATCGTCTCGTAGATCTGGTGGATCTGGGGCAGAATTGAGGGGGAAGGGGGGGTCAGCACAGTCAGGGGGGGCGTGGGGGGGCTGCATATATCCCCCAATGTACCCCCGGGGTTGTCTTTGGGGGTTCCTCCCCCCCAGCCCTCACCTTGCTCTGGGTGTCGGCGTCTTGCACCGTTCCCTTGTGCTTGGCGATTTCATTCACCTTCCCCAGGACGCTCTGAGGAGCGGGGGGAGCAGATGTGAGACAGAGCCCCCTCCCCCCCAGATCCACCAGCACCCACCCCCCAGTTTCACAGCACTGGCCAGAGCTGTCCCATGGCTCTGCCACTCCCCATGGTGTCACCTCCTCACCTGCAGCCGGGCTTCCACTTGGTCCAGCATGGCCATGTCCAGGACGTTGACCTTGGCCTGCAGGACCTGCACGGTCTCCTGGGGATGGAGAACGGGGTGAGGGGGGGACATGGCAGCACCCTGGGACTGTCCCCCCCAGTCACTATGGGCACAGGGTTGGGGGGGAAGGGACCCTACATGTCCCCAACCCCCCCTGCTTCACTTACCATGAGGCTGCTGCCCTTCAGCCCCACCAAGAGCGGGTTCTGTGGGGAGGGAAAAGGCATCAGTGGGGCAGGATGGGGGGCAGGAGTGGCAGAGCAGGAGCCCCCCCCAGCCCCTCACCTGGCTGTCAGGTTCACACCTCACTGTCGCCTCCAGCTGCGCCAGACGCTTCTCCAGCTCCGCGATCTGGGGGGAGATGTGGGGGGAGGTGGCAGGACACCCCATTCTGGAGTCATGGAATCCCAGACTGCTTTGGGTTGGAAGGGACCTTAAAGCTCCTCCAGTCCCAACCCCCCTGCCAGCAGCAGGGACACCTTCCACCAGACCAGGTTGCTCAAAGCCTCATCCAGCCTGGCCCAGAACACTTCCAGGGAGGAGCAGCCACAGCTTCTCTGGCCAACCTGGGCCAGGGTCTCACCATCCTCACACCAAAGAATTTCTTCCTCACATCTCAGCTCCATCTCCCCTCTGCCACTTTCAAGCCATCACCCCTTGTCCTGTCACTCCCTGCCCTTGGCCAAAGTCCCTCCCCAGCCTTCCTGGAGCCCCTTCAGGTACTGGGAGGCTGCTAGAAGGTCTCCCTGGAGCCTTCTCCTCTCCAGGCTGAACAGCCCCAACTCTCTCAGCCTGTCCTCACAGCAGAGCTGCTCCAGCCCTGGCATCAGCCCGGGGCCTCCTCTGGGCTGGCTCCAGTAGCTCCATGTCCTTGTGCTGTTGGTGGCCCCAGCACTGGAGTTGGGGTCTCACCAGAGCAGAGTAGGTAGAGGGACAGAACCCCCTCCCTGGCCCTGCTGCCCATGCTGCTCTGGGTGCATCCAGCCCAGTGTCCCCCGCCGTCCCCCGCTCACCTTGGCAGTCTGGGCAAACTGGTCCTGCTCTGGTCTCCAGTACAGCTCGAAGGTGACGGCGTCCCCGTTGGGTGCTGGGGCTTTGGTGGGGCTCTTCCCTGCTGTCCCCTTGCTGCACTTGGCCACCTCCAGCTGTTGCAGCAGGTGCCTGGGCAGGAGGAGAAGGTGGGTGTGGGGTCCTGCCACCCCCCCGGAGTCCCCCCGCTCCCCGAGCTGCGGCCTCAGGCTCCCAGGACCCCACTCACTTGGCCAGGGCACCCTCGGGGTCAGCAAAGTCGATGGCTGCGGTGGGACCCAGCAGCTTCTCCAGGTGGCTGGAGACCAGCTGCTGCTTCAGGCCCTCCACCTGCCTGGCCAGAGCCATGGGTGTCACCTCCTCCTCCGCCGCCGACTCCTTCATTGTGCTCTGGAGGACAGGTCACCACGTCACCCCCTGGGACAGCCTCCCCACCAGTCCCCAGGGCGGGGGTGATGCTCACCTGGATCTGCTCCACCTCCCTCACCAGCTCCTGCACCTCGTGCTGCAGCCGCTGGTACCGCTGCTGGGGGGTCTCTTTGGCACCAAGACCTTCACCGAGCTGCAGAGAGAGGACCTGGGGGGTCAGCGTGGGGGTGGTGGCTGGGACATTGGGACCCAACACCCCTTGGTGCCCAACTCCCCTCAGTGCCCACTTGGAAAGGCAAGAAAAGGGACTGAGCAGGGAGAACAAGCAGGTGAGGCCCTCAGCTGAGGGACAGAAGCAGCCTCAAGTTCTCAAGAACTTGGTCCTCAAGTGGGACTGGAGAGGGACCTGCTGGAGGGACAGTGCAGCAGCACAGAAGCAGCCCAGGAGGCTCCAAATCCACTCATTGCTCCTCCAAGTCACACAGGAGCCAACGAGGAGAGAAGCTCTGCTGGAGATCATCTTCACCAGCAAGGAAGGGCTCATTGGGGATGTGGAGGTCCAAGGCAGTCTGGGCTGCAGCGACCAAGAGATGGTGGAGGTCAGGTTGCTCCTGGACTCCAGGAAAGCAGACTCTGGCCTCTTCAAAGGTCTGCTTGGAAGAGGTAGTGGAGGGAAGAGGGTCCCAAGGAAGCCGGTTGATGTTCAAGGATCATCTCCTGTGTCCCAGCGAGGGCACAGTCAGGGCAAAAAGCCAATGAGCTTTGACCAGAAGCTCCTGGCCAAACCCAGACACAGAAGGGAAGGAAGCAGAGGGTGGAGGAGGGACAGAGAACCTGGGAGGAGGAGAGAGACATCACCTGAGCAGCCAGGGATGAGGTCAGGAAAGCCAAAGCCCAGCTGGAACTCAACCTGGCCAAGGATGTCCAAGGCAACCAGAGGGGCTTCTGTGAGCACCCAGGTGACAGGAGGATGGCGAGGGGGAATGGGAGCCTGCTGCTGAACAAGGCAGGGGACCTGGGGACACAGGACAGGGACAGGCTGAGGCACTGGAGGCCACCTTCACCTCCATCTCCACGGGCTCCTGGAAGAGGATCAGGTCAGTGAACACCTCAGGAAACTGGAGATGCAGAAGTGCGTGGTCACAGGTGGGACACGCCTGTGAGGGCGGAGGGACCTGGCTGGTGGCTGTGCAAGGCCACTCTCGATCATCTCTGATGGGTCACAGTGACAGAGGACTGGAGGAAAGCAAATGTCACCTCCATCTTCAAGTAGGGAAAGAAGAAGGACCCAAGGAACCAGAGGCTGCTCAGCCTCACCTTCTTCCCTGGGAAGACAACGGAGCAGCTACTCCTGGAAACCATTTCCAGGCACAAGAGTGACAAAGAAATCCTCAAGAGAAGTCCAGGTGGCTTCACCAAGGGAAGTCATGCTCCACCAACTCCAACTTCCTCAGTGAAATGACCAGCCTGGTACACAAGGAGAGAGCAGTGGGTGTTGTCAAGGTGGGGCTTCAGGAGAACCTTGGACATGGTCTCCTCTAAGATCCTCCAGCAGAAGCTGCTGAAGTCCAGGCTGGATGAGCACAGTGAAGCCCCAGAGGGGGCTGATCATCAGCCCAGCATCTGGCTGGAAACCAGTAACGACCCCAGGGGTCAATGCTGGGTCCAACCCTCTCTTAACATCTTCAGAACGATCTGGATGACACAGCAGGACGAATTCTCCTCCAGCCTGCAGATGACACCACGCTGGGAAGAGTGGGTGAGATGCCAGAGGGTCATGCTGCCATCCAGAAGGACCTGGACAGGCTGGAGATGGACCAAGAACCTCACAAAGCTCAACAAGGGGATGTGCAAAGTCCTGCTCCTGGGGAGGAACAACTCCCAGCACCAGGACATGCTGGGGGCCACCAACTGGGAAGCAGCTCTGTGGAGAAGGCCTCAGGGGTCCTGGTGGGCACCAAGCGACACCTGATGCAGCAAAGGTGGCCAAGGGTGTCCTGGGCAGCAGGAGGAATGCTGTGGTTGAGGGAGGAGCCCCCTCCCCTCTCCCCAGGAGTGCTGGAGTGCTGTGTCCAGTGCTGGGCTCCCCAGGACAAGAGAGACAGGGGCAGAGTCCAGCCTAGGGTCACAGACAGGGCTGGAGCTCCTCTGCTGGGGACAGGCTGGGGGAGCTGGGCCTGTCCCCCTGGAGAAGAGAAGGCTGCAGGGGGATCCTATCAAGGAGGGTGCCAAGAGGACAGAGCCTGGGTCTTCCCAGTGGTGCCCAGTGCCAGGAGCAGAGGTCGTGGACCCAAAGTGAAGCGCAGGAGGTTCCCCCTGACCATCAGGAAAGACTTTTCTGCTGTGAGGGCAACCAAACACTGGCACTGGTTGCCCAGAGAGATGGTGGAGACTCCATCCTTGGAGAGATTTAGAAGCCATCTGAACAAGGTCCTGGGAAAGCAGCTCTAGGTGGTCCTGCTTGAGCAGAGGGGTTGGACCAGATGATCTCCAGAGGTCCCTTCCCACCTCCACCCTCCTGTGCATCTCTGATGCGTGGCCTGGGGCAGGGACGTCACTGTGGGGCGAGTGGGGACGAGGGACCATGCCCCGAGGTGGCTCCCATCCCCACGTGCTCTGCACTCACCATCTCATACTCCCCGGAGTTGTAGCCCGTGGTCCTGGGCTTGCTGATGCTATCGGAGAAATCTAGGAGAGGAAGAGCAAGGTGACCCCCAGCACAGCCAGGGTGGCTGTGCCCCCCCGGGGTCACCTCAGGGACCCCCAACACAGCCAGGGTGGCTGTGCCCCCCCCGGGGTCACCTCAGGGACCCCCAACACAGCCAGGGTGGCTGTGCCCCCCCCGGGGTCACCTCAGGGACCCCCAACACAGCCAGGGTGGCTGTGCCCCCCCCGGGGTCACCTCAGGGACCCCCAACACAGCCAGGGTGGCTGTGCCCCCCCCGGGGTCACCTCAGGGACCCCCAACACAGCCAGGGTGGCTGTGCCCCCCCCGGGGTCACCTCAGGGACCCCCAACACAGCCAGGGTGGCTGTGCCCCCCCCGGGGTCACCTCAGGGACCCCCAACACAGCCAGGGTGGCTGTGCCCCCCCGGGGTCACCTCAGGGACCCCCAACACAGCCAGGGTGGCTGTGCCCCCCCCGGGGTCACCTCAGGGACCCCCCCTGCCCCGAAGCCCCCGCCTCACCCACTCCCTTGGTGCCCAGACGTTTGTCCTTGAACTTCTCGTAGGCAGCGTTGGGGTTGATCACCAGGTGCTCCACGCTGGTGCTGCTCAGCTCCTCCTGCAACAGCAGCACCCTCAGGGGACCGGGCAGCCACCAGCCAGAGCTGCCACCTCCCCGCGGCGCCGGCGCCGGCGGGGACAGGGTGGACGGTAGCGGGGGTGTGAAGGTGGCCGTGTCCTCCTCAGGACAAGGGGACAGTCCCCAGGGAGTGACACGTAGGGATGGAGCCCACCAAAGGGTCTGTGGGGGCAGCGAGAGCCGCCCAGGACGTGGCAGGTCCCCAAGGCCTGAGTGGGGACACGGGACCCCCGGCCCAGTGGGTGGGAAACCCCCCCAAGGGCCTGGTGGTGGGCTCAGGGGTGCAGGTGCCCACCAAGGCTGGACACCTCCTGGCAGCTCCACCACCAGCACCAGGAAATCTGCTGCCCAGCCCACGCGTGTCGCGGGCGGCCGGGGTGTCCCCTGGCCCACCAGAGCTGGGATTGCCCCCCGGCTGCGCTTTGGGGTGGCTCCCACCACCCAAGAGACATCAGGGAGGGGGTCTGCAGGACATCAACCCCTCAAAGACCAAAGGGGCTCTGCCCTAGAGCCTGGCAGGGCCAGGGCAGACGCTGAGGGTGGGCTCTCCTCGTCCCCCGCCGCGGCTGGGGAGGGCCCAGGGTACTGCACCCAAAGGAGAACCCAGGAGGCACCCAAAGGAGAACCCAGGAGGCACCCAAAGGACCCTGGAAGCATTTTTGGGGTGCCCTGGCACACTGCAGATGGGTGAGAAGAGGGGTGAGAGCAGCAGGAGAAGCACCAGCAGCATTATTGGGGTGGGGGTGAGGCGGCGGCGGGCGGGTGGCGGTGGCTGGTGGCCGGTGGCCGGGGACGGGCGGTGGCCGGGGACGGGCTCTTACCAGCTCCTGGCGTTTCCCAGAGGTGAGAAAGGCAGAGCAGGGTTAGGAGGAGAGGGGAGAGAAGACAAAAGCGCCGTTAGAAGGGGTGGCCCCTGCTCTGCCCGCTGTCACCCCTGTCCCTGCGCCGGGGGAGGTGGCCCCGCGCCAGGGCTGGGAGCTGTGCGGGATGGGAGCGTCACCGGTGAGGACAAGGAGTGCTGGACACCTCTGGACTGGGGACAACTGGGACATACTGGTCATGGTCACCACGAGGGGTGGCCAAGGTGCCCAGAAAAAGTGTGACAGGAAAACGTGGCTGGAGTCTGAGGGTGACACCAGCGAGTCCCCGCCCGGAGAAACCTCCCCCTGGCGCCGGCTCCTCTGCCCCGGGGAGGGGCAGAACCCAGCGCTGGCAGGACCCCGGGGCTCGGGGGGCTTGGGGTGGCATTGGCCAGGGTTTGGGGTGGCACCATCTGAGGTTTGGGGTGGCACTGGTTACAGTTTGGGGTGGCACTGGGTGGGGTTTGGGGGTGGCATTGGGTGGGGTTTGGGGGGGGCACCCCTCTGCCTGGTCAGTGTCACCAGTGGGGCACAACAGGAGCGTGGCATGGCCAGGACCCACCACGGGGGCTCAAGGGGGTCCCTGGGGGTCTCGAGGGACAGGGACAGCAGCGCATGCAGGAGAGCAGAGGGGGTGACAGCAGCTCCACGTCACACCCGGGGACCCACAGCAGGGACAGGGTGACAGCAGCAAGAACAGTGGGACCAGGACAATGTATGGATGTATAGCATGCACAGACCAACCCAAACCACCCCAAACCAACCCAAATCAACCCAAACCACCCCCAAACCAACCCAAACCAACCTAAACCAGCCACAAATCAACCCAAACCACCCCCAAACCACCCCAAACCAGCCACAAATCAACCCAAACCAACCCAAACGACCCCAAACCAACCCAAACCACCCACAAACCAACCCAAACCAACCCAAACCACCCACAAACCAACCCAAACCACCCCAAACCACCCCAAACCAACCCAAACCAGCCACAAATCAACCCAAACCAACCCAAACCACCCCAAACCACCCCCAAACCAACCCAAACCACCCCAAACCACCCACAAATCAACCCAAATCAACCCAAACCACCCACAAACCAACCCAAACCAGCCACAAACCAACCCAAACCACCCACAAACCACCCCCAAACCACCCCCAAATCTACATAAAATATCAAACCAACCCAAAGTTTCAAAAAAAACCCCCAAAATATCAACAAATCAACCCAAAATATTAAAAAATCAACTGAAAATATAAAAAACTCACGGAAAATCTCAACAATTCACCCCAAAACATCGACAAATCAACGCAAGGGATCCAAAACCGACCCCAAAGTCACCAAATCCACAGCAAATAGCCCCAAATCAACAGAAAATCCACAGAAACAACCGAAAATACCCAAACCCACCCAAAGCGTCAGCCCCGCCCCCCACCCCCCCCCGGGCCTTACTTGTGCGAACTGGGGTCCGGGGGGAGCAGGGGGAGAGGGGGGGAACAGGGTCAGTCCCGCGCCAGAGCCCCCCGAACCCCCCGAGGGCTCCCCGAGAGGGGTGACAGCCATGAGACACCCCGACAGACACCCCAACACCCCGACAGACACCCCGACACCCCAACACCCCTACAGTCACCCCAACAGACACCCCAACACCCCGACACCCTGACAGACACCCCAACACCCCGACACCCCGACAGACACCCCAACACCCCAACAGACACCCCAACACCCTGACAGACACCCTGACACCCTGACACCCCAGCACCCCAATACCCTGACAGACAGCCCAACACCCCAACAGACACCCCGACAGACACCCCGACATCCCAACACCCCAACAGACACCCCGACATCCCAACACCCTGACACCCTGACAGTCACCCTGACAGACACCCCAACACCCCTACAGACACCCCAACAGACACCCCGACACCCCGACAGACACCCTGACACCCCAACACCCCAACACCCCGACACCCTGACAGACACCCTGACACCCCAGCACCCCAATACCCTGACAGACAGCCCAACACCCCAACAGACACCCTGACACCCCAACACCCCTACAGTCAACCTGACACCCCAACACCCCGGCACCCTGATACTCTGACAGTCACCCCAACAGACACCCTGACACACACCCCGGCACCCCTACAGTCACCCCGGCACCCTGGGCGCCACCCGGGGAGGGCAGGCGCTGGGGGGCCCCGGGGTGGCCCCGCTCTGGACGGTGGCAGTTTGGGGTGGAAACGACCCGGTTTGGTCCATCCCCAGATCTCTGTGCCTCCCCCCTGAGATCTGTGCCCCCCCCAGATCTCTGTGCCCCCCTCCCAGATCTCTGCCCCCCCGCCCCGACCCCTGTGCCCCCCCAGCCCACGCTGACCCCGTGTCCCCAGCAGGCCCTGGCCGCAGGGGGGGACGATCTCCCTGTCACCTCTGTGCCCCCAGGCCCAGCTCCCCCCACACCGGCTGGGGACAGCTGGGACCGTGAGCCGGTGGTGGGGGACACCGAGCAGCCACCCGGGCCGTGACCCAGCGGCGCCGCCACCCTCAGCCTCACCGCACCCCGGGGCACGTGGTGGCCTCAGGGACAGCTCCTTGGTGTCACCTCCCCCCAAAGCCCCCACAGGGGCCCAGCCGCGGCCCCCAGCTCTCCTGGCCTCGTTATCATCAGCTTGTGACCAAATATGGGGGTGTCCCTGTGTGACCCCTCCCCCAAGGGGGTGAACCCACAAAACCCCCTCGTCCCCCCTGTGCTGGCACCAGGTGACAAGCCACCGGGGGCAGGGGGCTGGCCAGCCCCGTCCCCTCTCTGCCATCGGCTGTGCTGGGCAGGTGGGGGACCCTGGGGAATGGGGACCCCGGGGAACAGGGACCCCCACCCTGCGTGGGGTGGGGGCTGCGCCCTGCACAGCTCCTTGGCTCCCCAAATCCCAGTTAGAGAGATGGGGGTGGCCTGTCCGTCACTGGGCCGTGTCACCGTGCTGGGGACAGGAGCCATTTCCCTGCCACGTGCTGGGATGGCTGTGGGGTGTGGGGGGGGGTGTGGGGGGGCAGGTTGGCTGGCCCCCCAACCCCAGGGCACGGCCCCCCCAGTCTCACCGCTTCGAACTCGGCCTGGTCGTCCTCGGAGACGTCGCTGGTCTCGTAGATGTCGGGCTCGTTCCAGGCCTGGGGGAACACCAGCTCTGCTCAGACCCCCCCTCTCCTCACTTATTGATTAGCAATTGCTGATCAAACACCCCAAAACTGACCCCCCCCCCCAAAAAAATCCATTCTGACATCACCTCAGCCCCACAGCACCCAGCTGCCCCCCCACAACCCCCCCAGCTGCCCCCCACAGCACCCACCTGCCCCCCACACCCCCCCCCAGCTGCCCCCCCCAGCGCCCAGCTGCCCCCTACACCCCCCAGCTGCCCCCCACACCTCCCCACCTGCCCCCCCACAACCCCCCCAGCTGCCCCCCACAGCGCCCACCTGCCCCCCACACCCCCCACCTGCCCCCCACACCCCCCCCCCAGCTGCCCCCCACACACCCCCCCCAGCTGCCCAAAGACTCCACATCCCTTCTGGACACCCCTGATGTCCCCAAACACCCCATTTACTGCCCCCCCACCCCCTGACACCCCTAAATGCCCCAGGAGGGGCAGTTACAGGTACTCCACTCCCCAAATACCCTGGCTACTCTCAACCCCCCCACAGACTCCAGTTCCCCCCCAGGCAGCTCCCAGTAGCTCCCCCCCCAGCTCCCTAAACTTTCCATTTACAGCCTCTGCCCCCCCCCCCAAGTGCCCCCTCTAACCCCTCCCATGCCCCTGACACCCCCAGTCTCCACAAAAGCTCCCCCAGTCCCCTCAGACCCCCCCACAACCCCTCTGATCCCCCCAGTTCCCCCAGACCCCCCTGGGCCCCTCACTATCCCGAGGATCCCCCCGTCCCCCCAGATCCCCTCTCGATCTCCTCAGAGCCCCCCAACCCCTCAGACCCCCCCCAGATCCCCTCAATACCCTCCTGACCCCCCAGACCTTCTAATTTTTCCCCACAGCACCCTGTTCCTCTCAGAACCCCCCCCAAAATCTCCTCAGACCCCCTGAACCTCTCAGGCCTCCCTGATCCCCTCAGACCCCTCCAGGACCCCCTGATCCCCTCAGACCCCTTCGGACCCCCCTGATCCCCTCAGACCCCCCCAAGACCCCCTGATCCCCTCAGACCCCTTCGGACCCCCCTGATCCCCTCAGACCCCCCCAAGACCCCCTGATCCCCTCAGACCCCCTCGGACCCCCCTGATCCCCTGAGACCCCCAACCCAGACCCCTCATTCTCGCCCCTCCTCAGACCTCCCAGGCCCCCCAAGGTCCCCTGAGGGCCCCCTCCCCTCCCCAGCCCCCCCGGCCCGCTCCCGCACTCACGATGCCGGGCAGGTTCGCGTACTTGGGGTCGGTCATGGCCGGGGGGCGGTAACAGGGCGGGGGGGGGCGGTAACGGGGGGGTCGGTAACGGGGGGGTCGGTAATGGGGGGGGGTCGGTAACGGGGGGGGGTCGGTAATGAGGAGGTTCGTAACCGGGGGGGGGTCTATGGGGAGGGGCCGGTACCGGGAACCGGGAAGCGCCGATGAAGGCCGGGACGGGCGGGACCGATCTCGCGAGAGCAGCGAGAGGGGCGGGGCCTGAGCGGGGTGGGCGGGGCCTGAGCGGGGTGAGACGGGGAGGGGCAGGAGGGGGAGAAACGGGGGGGACACGGGGGGATGAGACACGCAGAGGGACATTGGGAGGGACATGGGGGTAGCAGGGCGGACATGGGGGGGACATGGAGAGGGACAAGGAGGGACACAGGGGGAGACACAGAGGCGGACATGGTGGGGATAGGGGGGGACACGGAGAGGGACATGCGGGGACAAGAGAGGACACATGGGGGGGACACGGGGGAATATGGGGGGATGAGACACGGGGAGGGCATGGGGGGAGATATGGGGGGGGGCACTGAGAGGGGACATAGGGGGACACGAGGTGGGGGCCTGGGGGGAGACACAGAGGAAGACATGGCAATGGACTTGGGGGAGACACCGGGGGACAAGAGGGGACACAGGGGAGGACATGGGGGGGTAGCATGAGGGGGAGCACATGGGGGCCATGGAGAGGACACGAGGGAGGCACGGAGAGGGATGTGCAGGGGGACATGGGGGGGTGCACGGGGGGACACGGAGGTGACACGGGTGGGGGAGACACGGGAGGGCACATGGAGCACAGGGACTGGGTCAGGAGGGGGGGGCTGCACACCCCTACGTGTTTTAGGGGGGGGTCTCGCGTGTGGGGGGCCACACGGCCTGACTGTCCCTCCCTGGACCCTCGGGCTGCGCGGGGCCATCAAGGACACGAGTGTGCGCGGCCTCAGCGTGGGGGGGGTGAGGTGGGGGCATGAGTCAGGACAGCCGGCTCCTCGCGTGGGGGAGGGGAGCTGAGTGTGCCTTCCCCCCGCCCCTCCCCACTCAGGACAGGGTCGCCACCGTCCCTGCCCCCCCGCAATGAATCAGCAGTTCGGGCGTGTCCCCGCGTGTGTGTGTCCCCCCCCCATCTCCGTCCACCTTAAAAACCGCAGCGGCTCCACCTTAACGCGGGGGGGGGGGGGGGGGGGGGGGCGTGTGCGTGGGGGGGTTGGCCTCTCCCCCCCCCCTCCCGTTCCCAACCCCCCCCATCAGCCAGTACCGGGGCTGCAGCGGCGCCAGCAGCGCGGTGACAGGAGCAGGGGACAGCGGGAGCTGCGGAGCATCCCCCCCCCCACCCAGCACCGCCCGCACCCCCGCACCGCACAGCACCTTTGGGGACCACCCAGCACCCCGGGACCACCCAGCATCTCTGGCAGCATCCTGCATCTCTGGGTACCGACCGCCATCCCTGAGCATCACCCTGCACCCCTGCATCCTGCACCCCCGGGTACCATCCTGCACCCCTGGGTGCCACCCAGCATCCCCGGGTACCATCCCGCACCCCTGGGTGCCACCCAGCATCCCCGGGTACCATCCTGTATCCCTGAGCATCATCCCGCACCCCTGGGTACCGCCCAGCACCCCTGAGCATCATCCTGCATCCCTGAGCATAATCCTGCATCCCCGGGTACCCCTCAGCATCCTTGGGTACCATCCTGCATCCCTGGGCATTATCCCGCACCCTCGGGTACCCCCCAGCACCCCTAGGTACCATCCTGCACCCCCAGGTCCCCCTCCCAGCCCCCCCGGGTACCACTCACCCCTCAGGTTGTAACCCCCACCTTTTCGGGGGGGGTCACCCCCCATTTCCCAGGTACCAGCCCGCACCTTTGGCTCCCAGCACCACCTTTGGACCCCTCCCCACTCCAGGGTTCCCCCAGCCACCCAAAAAAAGCTCTTTGGGACGCCCCCCCCGAGCCCCCCCCGAGCCCACCATGGCCGAGCCCAGCAGCGAGTGCAGCATCAAGGTCCTGTGCCGGTTCCGACCCCTGAACCAGGCGGAGATCCTGCGGGGGGACAAGTTCCTGCCCGTGTTCCAGGGGGATGACAGCGTGGTGCTGGGGGTGAGTGCGGGGGGGGCACAGGGACACCCCTCCCCCCCATAAACTCGCGCTGGGGGGGTGGGAGGTGATGGGGGCACAGCCAGAGGGAGGAGGGGGAGGGGAATAGTCTGGTTGGGGGGTCACCAACCTGGGGTTTGGGGGGGGGGGGACGGTCAGTTGTGGGGGGGTAGAGTCTGTTTGGGGTGGGGGGGTCACCCTGGGTGTGGTCGGTGCCGAAATAGGTCCAGCCGCGCCGCCCCCCCCGGGCGTTTCCCCCCCACCTCCACCCCCCCATTACTTTTCTAAGGTTCCCACCACTCCCAGTTTGGCCCAATGCTGGGGGGGGGGGGATGTTTACAATGAATGGAGACGCCCTGACCCCCCCAAGGGGGGAGGGGTGGGGGGGGAGGGCACGATCGGGCCCTAAAGGCAGCACTGGGGCGGGGGGGGTGTTTACCGCAGATCCTGCACCCCCCCCCCCCCCCGGGACCCGGCCCTCTGTTAGGGGGTGAAACCGGGGTGGGGGGATGCGGCCAAGCCCCCCAATATAATGCCCCCCCATAACGTCTCCCCCAAAAGCCCCCCAATTTAACGCCCCTCGTAACACCCCTCCATAACAGGGCCGGATACTTGGGCGGGGGGGCCCCACCCGGCCTCAGCACCCCATTTTTGAGGTGGGGGGGCCCGGAGGAAGGTGGGGGGTCCTTGGGGTAGGGGGGGGCAGCGGGGTTCCCTGTGGGTGCAGTGGGGTGAGGGAAGGGGGGGAGGGTTGTTGTGTCGCTGTGCGGTTGGGCCGGCGCAATGCGGGGTGTTGCGGGGGGGTGGGGAGGACGGTTGTGCGGTGGGGGGGGGAGGGGGTTGTGCGTGGGGTGGTTGTGCGGGGGGGGGGGTGCGTGACTGTCTGTGGGGCGGGGCGGTTGTGTCTGCACCGTGTTGCGGCGGTTGCGGCGGGGAGGGGGGGGGCGCTGAGGGGGGTCGGGGTGATGTGAGACGGGCGGGTCCGCGTGTCCCTGTGTCCCCGTGTCCCTGTGTCCCCGTGTCCCTGTGTCCCCGTGTCCGTGTGTCCCCGTGTCCCCGCGGTGGCTGCGGCGGTTCAGCACCGGGGCCTGGACAGCTCCCGGGGGGGGGCGGGCAGTGGTGTCTGTGGGGGTCTGGGAGGGGTCTGGGGGGGTTTGGGGGGTCTATATGGCTGTGTGGGGGTCTATAGGGGTTTATGGGGGTCCGTGGGGTCTATAGGGGTGTAAGGGGGGGGGTTGGGGGTGTCTGGGGGGCTATGAGGGTCTATGAGGATCTATGGAGCTCTATGGGGGTCTGTAGGGGTCTATAGGGGGGCTGAGGGGTCTACGGTGGTTCATGGGGGCTATGAGGATCTATTGGGGTCTGCGGGGGGGCTGAGGGGTCTGTGGGGGTCTTTGGAGGCCCATGGAGGGCTATGAGGGTCTATGGGGGTCTATAGGGGGGCTGAGGGGTCTATGGGGGTTCATGGGGGGCTCTGAGAATCTGTGAGGATCTATAGGGGTCTATGGGGGTCTTTGGGGGGCTGGGGGTCTATGAGGGTCTTTGGGGGGTCTATGGGTGTCTATAGGGGGATTGAGGGGTCTATGGGGGCCTATAGGGGTCTATGGGTGTCTATAGGGGGTTGAGTGGTCTATGGGGGTCTATGGGGGGTCTTTGGGGGTCTGTAGGCATATATAGGGGGCCTGGGGATCTGTGGGGGCCTCTGAGAATCTATGAGGATCTATAGGGGTCTGTGGGGCTTTGGGGGGGCCGGGGGTTTACGGGGGTCTATGGCGGAGGTCTATGGGGGTCTAGAGGTGCCTATAGGGGAGCTGAGAGGTCTGTGGGGGGTCTGTAGGGGTCAATGAGGGCTTTGGAGGGGGTGGGAGTTCATGGGGGGCTCTGAGTATCTGTGGGGGGCCTATGGGGGGTCCATGGGGGGCTGAGGGGTCTCTGGGGGTCTCTGGGGGGCTCTGGGGGGCTCTGGGGGGCTCTGAGGATCTATAGGGGTCCATGGGTGTTATTGGGGGGGCTGAGGGTTCTATGGGCTGTGTGGGGAGGGCGTCTGGGGTCTGGGGTACATGTGGGTATTGGGGGGGGACTGGGGGGTGTGTGGGGTCTGGAGTCCCTGGGGGGTGTACGGGGGGTGCTGAGGGGATGTGTGAGACCCCCTGCAACCTCCAACCACCCTTACTGGGATTCACTGGAACTTACTGGTCTTCCCCCAAGGGGACCCCTGAGGCTGCAGCACTTTGTGAGTGTGTGTGTGTGTGGGGGGTCACTCCTCACCCCTGACCCCCCCATGTCTCCGTGTCCCCCCCCTCCAGGGCAAACCCTACGTCTTTGACCGCGTCTTCCCCCCCAACACTACCCAGGAGCAGGTCTACCACGCCTGTGCCATGCAAATCGTCAAGGGTGAGGGGCTGGGGGGGTCCCTGGGGGGGTCTGAATGGAGGACCCCCCCCTCTGGGGACCCTCAGATCCATGGGGACATTGGGAGGTGACAGGGACAGGCTGGGGGGTGACGCTGGCAGGGGGAGATGTCAGGGGGTGGGGGATGGTCTTTGGGGGTGTCCAACAGATCTTGGGGTCCCTGTAGGGTTTCTTTTTGGGGGGGTCACATCAATCTCCAGGGGTTTGAGGGGGGGAGGGGGGGGATGGGAGCTCCTTTGGGAGCTCTCAGGGGTCTTTGGGGGGAGGGGGATCAGTGAGACTGTGGAGATCTTGGGGTGTCCCTTGGGTTTGGGGGGGGTTATGAAGGTCCTGGGGGTTCGGGGGTGGGGGGGGGTAGTGGGGGGGTCTCCTGCCACCCCCCCCCCGTCCCCGCAGACGTGCTGGCCGGGTACAA
This sequence comes from Caprimulgus europaeus, assembly GCA_907165065.1. The sequence goes on along the minus strand of OU015554.1, from coordinate 565,810 downwards.
TGGCACCATCTTCGCCTACGGGCAGACGTCATCGGGCAAGACCCACACCATGGAGGTGAGGGGGACGGGGGGGCGGGGGGGGGGGGGCAGCACTCCTGGGCCCTGGCACCCCCCTGGGTGCTCACCCAACCCCCCACCCCCCCCACCCCAGGGGAAGCTGCACGACCCCCAGCAGATGGGGATCATCCCCCGCATCGCCCGGGACATCTTCAACCACATCTACTCCATGGACGAGAACCTGGAGTTCCACATCAAGGTGGGGACTGGGGGCACTGGGGGCACTGGGAGGGACTGGGGGGACTGGGAGGGACTGGAGGGACTGGGGGGACTGGGGGGGACTGGGGGGACTGGGGGGACTGGGAGGGACTGGGACTGGGAGGACTGGGAGGGACTGGGGGGCACTGGGAGGGACTGGGGGCACTGGGGGGACTGGGAGGTTGGCTCCTGCCCCCCCACACCCCCGTCCCCTCCCCCCAGGTTTCCTATTTTGAGATTTATCTGGACAAGATCCGGGACCTGCTGGACAGTGAGTGGGGGCACTGGGAGCACTGGGAGCACTGGGAGGCACTGGGTGGGTACTGGGGGGCACTGGTTTGGCACTGGGTGGGTACTGGGAGCACTGGGAAGCACTGGGTGGGTACTGGGGGGCACTGGGGGGCACTGGCTGGGTACTGGGAGCACTGGGAAGCACTGGTTTGGCACTGGGGAGCACTGGGTGGGTACTGGGGAGCACTGGGAGGCACTGGTTTGGCACTGGGGGGCACTGGGTGGGTACTGGGGAGCACTGGGAAGCACTGGTTGGCACTAGGAGCTCTAGGACACGCTGGGGGGTCCCCACCCCCTCACCCCTCCCCCCGTGTCCCCCCCCCCCAGTGACCAAGACCAACCTGGCGGTGCACGAGGACAAGAACCGGGTCCCCTACGTCAAGGTGCGGCGCCACCGGGAGGCTCCCGTGGGGGGGGGACCCCAGAGGGGACCCATCCCCCCAAAAATGGGGTGGGGGTCTGTCTCACCCCCCCTAACCCCACCCCCACCCCCCTGCGCCCCCCAGGGCTGCACCGAGCGCTTCGTGTCCAGCCCCGAGGAGATCCTGGACGTCATCGACGAGGGCAAATCCAACCGGCACGTGGCGGTCACCAGTGAGTGCGGGCTGGGGGGGTGCTCCCTGCGGGGGGGGCTCTGGGGACACGGGGGGGTCCCTGGGGTGCTGGAAGGGTCATTGGGGTCCCATGGAGGTCCCTGGGGCACCATGGGGGTGTGTGTGGGGGGGTCCTTGAGGTGCTGCAGAGGTCATTGGCTGCCAGGGAGTCCTGGGCAGTCTGAGAGTCCTTGGGGTGCAGTGGGGGACCCCAGGGGCACTGGGGGGTCTCGGGGGTGTTGTTGGGTGCTGCGGGGGTCCCGGGGGGGTCCCGGGGGCTGGAGCCGAGGTGGTGCAGCCTCTCCCCGTGCCCGCAGACATGAACGAGCACAGCTCCCGCAGCCACAGCATCTTCCTCATCAACATCAAGCAGGAGAACGTGGAGACCGAGCAGAAGCTCAGCGGGAAGCTCTACCTGGTCGACCTGGCTGGGAGCGAGAAGGTCGGGGGGACCCCCGGGCTGAGGAACCCTGGGGGGCTTGGGCTGGGGGGGTCTCGAGGTGGGGGGGGGCTGGGGTAAGTGGGACTGAGAAGTTTCTGGAGGAACTTGGGTGGAGGGATGTCCCCAAGGGGGACATTGGGAGGGTGGGGGCCTTGAGGGGGGTCCATGAGCTGGGGGACATTGGGGGTCTTCAGGCTGGGGAGGGGGCCTTGAGGGGGGTCCATGGGCTGTGGGACATTGGGGGTCTTCAGGCTGGGGAGGGGGCCTTGAGGGGGGTCCATGGGCTGTGGGACATTGAGGGTCTTCATGCTGGGGAGGGGGCCTTTGGATGAAGGGGTCTGTGGATTTGGGGGTCTACTGGTTGGTGGCCTCCTGGAGTTGGGGGTCTTGGAGGTGGTTCCTGGGCTGGAGGCGTCCCTGGGGGGGAGGTCCCTGGAAGAGGGGTGGTCCCATGGTGGTCTCAACCCCCCCAGGTCAGCAAGACAGGGGCGGAGGGGGCGGTGCTGGACGAAGCCAAGAACATCAACAAGTCGCTGTCAGCGCTGGGCAACGTCATCTCGGCCTTGGCTGAGGGCACGGTGGGGACCCCCCCGAGTGTCCCCCCCCCGAGTGTCCCCCCCAAGTGTCCCTCCCCCGAGTGTCCCCCCCGAGTGTCCCCCCCCGAGTGTCCCCCCCGAGTGTCCCCCCCCCGAGTGTCCCCCCCGAGTGTCCCCCACCCGAGTGTCCCTCCCCCGAGTGTCCCCCCCTGAATGTCCCCCACCCGAGTGTCCCTCCCCCGAGTGTCCCCCCCCCGAGTGTCCCCCCCCGAGTGTCCCCCTCCCCAAGTGTCCCCCCCCGAGTGTCCCCCCCCGAGTGTCCCCCCACCCGAGTGTCCCCCACCCGAGTGTCCCCCCTGAGTGTCCCCCCCCGAGTGTCCCCCCCCCGAGTGTCCCCCCCCCGAGTGTCCCCCACCCGAGTGTCCCCCTCCGAGTGTCCCCCACCCGAGTGTCCCCCACCCAAGCGTCCCCCCACCTGAGTGTCCCCCACCCGAGTGTCCCCCCCGAGTGTCCCCCCCCCGAGTGTCCCTCCCCCGAGTGTCCCCCCCCGAGTGTCCCCCCCCCGGGGGTCCTGGGGCTGGGGACCCCGCTGAGCGCCCCCCCCCGCAGAAGGCCTACGTGCCGTACCGGGACAGCAAGATGACGCGGATCCTGCAGGACTCGCTGGGGGGGAACTGCCGGACCACCATGTTCATCTGCTGCTCCCCCTCCAGCTACAACGACGCCGAGACCAAGTCCACCCTCATGTTCGGGCAGAGGTAGGGGAGGGGGCCAGGGGGGTGTTGGGGTGACCCTGCACCCCTCTGCAACTCAGCAGCACCCCAACTGCACCCCAACTGCACCCCAACTGCACCCATCACAACCCAAGTGCACCCCAACAGCACCCATGGCACCCCAAGAAAGCCCCAACTGCACCCCAAGCACCCACTGAACCCCAACTGCACTCTGTCAGCACCCCAGGCACCCATCGCATCCCAGTTGCACCCCAGCAGCACCCATGGCACCCCAACTGCACCTCAACTGCACCCATCACAATCCAACTGCACCCCAACTGCACCCATGGCACCCCAACTGCACCCCCAACAGCACCCCAACTGCACCCATCACAACCCAACTGCTCCTCAACAGCACCCATCACAACCCAACAGCACCCATCACAACCCCATGGCACCCCAACTGCACCCATGGCACCCCAAGAAAGCCCAAACTGCACCCCAAGCACCCACTGAACCCCAGCTGCACTCTATCAGCACCCCAGGCACCCATCGCATCCCAGTTGCACCCCGGCAGCCCCCCCTTGGTGGAAGGTGGCCGCACCGGGGGTCTCCAGAGGGGGGTGAAGGACCCTGAGATGGGAGCTGCTGTGGTGGCCACCTCAGGGGGGTTCCTGGGTGCTGCTGCCTGGAAGGGGGGGAGCAGGAGGGGGGTCCCGGTTGAGGGGTGCCCTCCACCCACCCAGGGCCAAGACCATCAAGAACTCGGCCTCGGTGAACCTGGAGCTGACGGCCGAGCAGTGGCGGAGGAAGTTCGAGAAGGAGAAGGAGCGGAACAAGGCGCTGAAGGAGACGATCGCGAGGCTGGAGGCGGAGCTGGGCCGCTGGCGGAGCGGTCAGGGGGGACCCCATGGCGGGGGTGGGGGACACCGATGGCTGGGGGAGGGGGGACACCCCGATGGCCGAGGGGAGGGGACACCCCGATGGCCGAGGGGGGGGAGGGGGGGACACCCCGATGGCTGGGGGGGGGACCCCGATGGCTGGGGGGGGACAACCCCGATGGCCGGGGGGGGACACCCCGATGGCTGGGGGGGGGACAACCCCGATGGCCGGGGGGGGACACCCCGATGGCTTTGGGGGGGGACCCCGATGGCCGGGGGGAGGGACCCCGATGGCTAGGGGGAGGGGGGATCCCGATGGCCGGGGGGGGACCCCAATGGCTGGGGGAGGGACCCCGATGGCTGGGGGAGGGGGGGACACCCCGATGGCTGGGGGGGGACACCCCGATGGCTTTGGGGGGGGGACCCCGATGGCCGGGGGGACACCCCGATGGCCGGGGGGGGGACACCGATGGCTGGGGGGGGGACACCCCGATGGCTTTGGGGGGGGACCCCGATGGCTAGGGGGAGGGGGGATCCCGATGGCCGGGGGGGGACCCCAATGGCTGGGGGGGAGACCCCGATGGCTGGGGGAGGGGGGATCCCGATGGCTGAGGGGGGGACACCCCGATGGCCGGTGGGGGGAGGGGGGGACCCCCCAGCCCCTTTTCTCCCAACACCAGATGGGGAAACTGAGTCTGCCCCCCCAGGAGAGGCCGTGCCCGAGATCGAGCAGCTGAGCGGGGCCGAGGCCGAGGCCGGGACGGGCGAGGGAGCGGGGGAGGGGCCGGGACTGGGACCCACCGAGGAGCCCCCCCTCAACGACAACAGCTCCTCCATCGTCATCCACATCTCGGAGGAGGAGCGGCGCAAGTACGAGGAGGAGATCCGCAAGCTCTACAAGCAGCTGGATGACAAGGTGGAGACCCCCCAGACCCCTCCCCACACCCCCTGCGGACCCCCAGAGACCCCCCTAGACCTACTGGGGACCTCCCAGGACCCTTGAGACTCCCCAGGACCCTTGGGGACATCTAGACCCACCAGGGACCTCAGCACCTCAGGACCCTTAGGGACCTCTTAGACCCCTCAGCATCCCCCAGGACCCTTGGGGACCCCAAGACCCTTGGGGACCTCTTAGATCCCCCAAGAACCTCAGCACCTCAGGACCCTTGGGGACCTCTTAGACCCCTCAGCATCCCCCAGGACCCTTGGGGACCCCAAGACCCTTGGGGACCTCTTAGATCCCCCAAGAACCTCAGCACCTCAGGACCCTTGGGGACATCCTGGTAGCCCCCAGGACACCCCAAGACCCTCCCCTCCTCCCCCCAGGATGATGAGATCAACCAGCAGAGCCAGATCATGGAGAAGCTCAAGCAACAGATGCTGGACCAGGAGGAGGTGAGGGACCACCCTGTCCCCCCCTGTTCCCATGTCCCCCCATCTCTGATTGACCCCGTAACCTCACCCTGTTGGGACCCCTGTCTGATCCCCCCCCCGACCCCCACCCAGACCCCCTGGGACCCACTTGGACCCCTCTGGGATCCCCACCCTGGTCACTTGGCCTCCTCCACCCTGAGGCTCTGGGGCCCCTCAAAATCTGACCCCTGGGACCACCCAACATGACCCCACCAGACCCTGTCTGGGACCTCCTGGAACCTCTCTGAGACCCCCACTGTGATCTTGGGGACTCTCTGGGACCCCCACCCTGACCTCTCTGGGACCTCTGTTATGACCCCTCTGGGACCCTCATCCTGACCCCCTGGGAACCCCCAACCTGACCCCACCAGGACCCCTCTGTGGTCTCCTGGGACCCCTGTGGGACCCCCACGCCGAGCCCTGGCCCCCTGTGGCCCCGCAGGTGCTGGCGGCGGCGCGGGGCGGGGGGGAGGCGGCGCGGCGGGAGCTGGCGGCGCTGCGGGCCGAGCACGGGGCGGCGCGGGCGGAGGTGGCCGAGGTGCTGGCGGCGCTGGAGGAGCTGGCGCGGAGCTACGACCGCAAAGCGCAGGAGGCCGAGGACACCGGGCGCCACAACCGCCGCCTGGCCGACGAGCTGGCCCGCACCGAGGTGACCCCCCGGGACCCCCAGCGGGCACCCAGCGGGGGTTCCCAATGGGACCCTGCTGGGACACCCCACGGGCACCCAACTGGGACCCCCACAGGGACCCTACTGGGACACCCCATGGGCACCCAACTGGGACCCCCACTGGGACCCTACTGAGACACCCCACGGGCACCCAACTGGGACCCCCACTGGGACCATACTGGGACCATACTGGGACACCCCACGGGCACCCAACTGGGACCCCCACTGGGACCCCCGCTGGGACCATACTGGGACAGCCCCCTGGGCACCCATTGGGACCCCCAGTGAGATCCCCAGCAGACCCCAGTGGGCCCCCCCCGGTGCCCGCAGGCCACGACGCTGTCGCTGGAGTCGGAGCTGGAGCGGGTGCGGGAGCTGGGGGGGCAGCAGCGCAAGCGGGCGGCCGAGGTCCTCAACGGGCTCCTGCGGGACCTGAGCGAGTTCAGCCTCATCGTGGGCAACGGCGAGATCAAGCTGGTGAGGGGGCACCCATGGGTGCGGGTCACACCCACGGCACCCTGTGCCACGCCAGGCAGCACCCACGGGTGCAGGTCACACCCACGGCACCCTGTGCCACGCCAGGCAGCACCCGTGGGTGAAGGTCACACCCACGACACCCTGTGCCACGCCAGGCAGCACCCGTGGGTGCGGGTCACACCCACGACACCCTGTGCCATGCCAGGCAGCACCCGTGGGTGCGGGTCACACCCACGACACCCTGTGCCATGCCAGGCAGCACCCGTGGGTGAGGGATGTGCCTGTGCCGTGCTGCCACCGTGCTGTGCCATGCGGGACCCATGTCCGTGCCGTGCCCGTGCCATGTCACACCCATGTACATGCTGTATCCATGCCATGCCCATGTCACCCCGTGTCCATGTCACTCCGTGTCTGTGTTACCCCGTGTCCATGTCACACCGTGCCCTTGCCCGTGCCACACTGACCCGTGTGCCGTGCCACACCAGTGAGTGTGCCCATGCTGTGCTCATGCCATCGCCACGTGTGACCCATGCCCACACCGTGCCCACGCTGTGCCCATTCCATGCCATAGACACGTCTGTGCCGTACCCACCCTGTGCCACACCGTGTCCGTGCCGTGCTGTCCCATGTGTGTGCCACCCCCCTGTGTGTGTGCTGACCCGTGTGTGTGCCACCCCCATGTGTGTGCCACCCCCATGTGTGTGCCACTGCCGTGTGTGTGCTGTGCCCATGCCATACCATACCATGCCATGCCAAGCCATGCCCATGCCATGCTGTCCCATGCTGTCCCGTGCCATACCCGTGCCGTGCCCGTGCCATACCCGTGCCGTGCCCGGCTGTGCTCCATGCCCGCGCGGTACCCGTGCCGCGCTGACCCCCGTGCCCTGCCCCTCGCAGCCGGTGGAGGTGAGCGGGGCCATCGAGGAGGAGTTCGCGGTTGCCCGGCTCTACGTCAGCAAGATCAAGTCGGAGGTGAAGTCGGTGGTGAAGCGGTGCCGGCAGCTGGAGGGCCTGCAGGTGGAGTGTCACCGCAAGATGGAGGTGACGGGCCGGGAGCTCTCCTCCTGCCAGCTCCTCATCTCCCAGGTGGGCTGGGTCTGGGGACAGCGGGGACCTCAGGGAGCACTGTGGTGACCCCAGGGGTTTGGTGGCCCAAGGGTTTGGTGACCCTGGGGTTTGGTGACCCCCATGATTTGCTGACCCCAGGGTTTGATGACCCCCAGGGTTTAATGACCCCACAGTTTGATGATCCCATGGTTTGGTGACCCCATGATTTGGTGACCCCCATGGTTTGGTGACCCCCATGGTTTGGTGACCCCCAGGGTTTGGTGACCCAAGGGTTTGGTGGCCCAAGGGTTTGGTGACCCCCATGATTTGCTGACCCCATGGTTTGATGACCCCCAGGGTTTAATGACCCCACAGTTTGATGACCCCATGGTTTGGTGAGGGGGCGGCCCTGGGGGTGGCAGGGGGTGGTGGCCGTGTCCCCCCGGCCGGGGGCCGGGGGCCGGTGGCTGAGGCTGGTCCCGCAGCACGAGGCGAAGATCCGCTCGCTGACCGAGTACACGCAGACGGTGGAGCTCAAGAAGCGGCACCTGGAGGAGTCGTTCGACGCCCTGAGCGAGGAGCTGGCCCGGCTGCAGGCCCAGGGTGGGGGCTGGGGGGGCACGGGGGGCCTGGGGGGGCTGGGGGGGCACGGGGGGGCACCGGGGGCTGGGGGAGGTGGAGGAACTTGGGGGGCTGGAGGGGGGCTGGGGGCCTCAGGAGGAGGAGGCTCCAGCAGAACTTGGGGGGCTGGGGGTCATGGAGGGGGCTCCAGGGGCTGGGGGGGTGGGGGTTACAGGGGGGCCTGAGAGGGGGGGAGTCACAGGGAATGTTGGGGGGTCACAGGGGGGCCTGAGGGGGGGGAGTCACAGGGAATGTTGGGGGGTCACAGGGGGGCGAGGGTCCAAGTGAACTCGGGGGGCTGGGGGAGGTCACAGGGGTGTCTGAGGACACACTGGCACCTGGGGGGCTGAGGGCATGGCCTAGGGGGCTGGGGGGGGACTCAGGAGCCGGGGGGGGGTCCCAGTGGGACTTGGGGGTCTGGGGGGGTCCTGGTTGGTCCCCCCCAACCGGAGCTGCGGGTGCAGGGACGGCACCAGGGGGGGAGCGGCAGCGGGAGGAGCCCCGGGACAGCGCCGAGGTGCAGGTGAGGGGGGGGGGGGGGGGGGGGTTTGGGGGGCCCTGGAAGGAGTTGGGGTGCAGAGACCCCCGGGAGTTTCGGGGTCTCTGAGGGATGTTGGGGTCCCCAGGGGTGTTTGGGTCTCTGGGAGGTTTTGGGGGGTATCAGGTGCTGGGTTTTAGGGTCCCCCGGAGGTTTGAGGGTGTTTGGTGTTAGGGTGCGGGTGTTGGGGTGCCGGTGCCGATGTGGGGGTGCCAGTGTTGGGGTGCGGGTGTTGGGGTGCCGATGTTGGGGTGCGGGTGTTGGGGTGCGGGTGTTGGGGTGCGGGTGTTAGGGTGCGGGTGTTGGGGTGCCGGTGTTGGGGTGCCGGGTGCCGATGTTGGGGTGCGGGTGTTGTGATGCGGGTGTTGGGGTGCCGGTGCCGGTGTTGGGGTGCGGGTGTTGGGGTGCCGTTGTTGGGGTGCGGGTGTTGGGGTGCGGGTGTTGGGGTGCTGATGTGGGGGTGCGGGTGTTGGGGTGCCGGTGTTGGGGTGCCGGTGTTGGGGTGCGGGTGTTGGGGTGCCGATGTGGGGGTGCGGGTGTTGGGGTGCCGGTGTTGGGGTGCCGGTGTTGGGGTGCGGGTGTTGGGGTGCCGATGTGGGGGTGCGGGTGTTGGGGTGCGGGTGTTGGGGTGCGGGTGTTGGGGTGCCGGTGTTGGGGTGCGGGTGTTGGGGTGCCGGTGTTGGGGTGCCGATGTGGGGGTGCCGGTGTTGGGGTGCGGGTGTTGGGGTGCGGGTGTTGGGGTGCCGGTGTTGGGGTGCCGATGTGGGGGTGCCGGTGTTGGGGTGCGGGTGTTGGGGTGCGGGTGTTGGGGTGCGGGTGTTGGGGTGCCGGTGTTGGGGTGCCGATGTGGGGGTGCCGGTGTTGGGGTGCGGGTGTTAGAGTGCGGGTGTTGGGGTGCCGGGTGCCGATGTTGGGGTGCGGGTGTTGGGGTGCGGGTGTTGGGGTGCCGATGTGGGGGTGCCGGTGTTGGGGTGCGGGTGTTGGGGTGCCGATGTGGGGGTGCCGGTGTCGGGGTGCGGGTGTTGGGGTGCCGATGTTGGGGTGCGGGTGTTAGAGTGCGGGTGTTGGGGTGCCGGTGTTGGGGTGCCGATGTGGGGGTGCCGGTGTTGGGGTGCGGGTGTTAGAGTGCGGGTGTTGGGGTGCCGGGTGCCGATGTTGGGGTGCGGGTGTTGGGGTGCGGGTGTTGGGGTGCCGATGTGGGGGTGCCGGTGTTGGGGTGCGGGTGTTGGGGTGCCGATGTGGGGGTGCCGGTGTCGGGGTGCGGGTGTTGGGGTGCCGATGTTGGGGTGCGGGTGTTAGAGTGCGGGTGTTGGGGTGCCGGTGTTGGGGTGCTGGTGCCGATGTGGGGGTGCGGGTGTTGGGGTGCCGATGTGGGGGTGCCGGTGTTGGGGTGCGGGTGTTGGGGTGCCGATGTGGGGGTGCTGATGTGGGGGTGCGGGTGTTGAGGTGCCGGTGTTGGGGTGCGGGTGTTGGGGTGCCGATGTTGGGGTGCCGGTGTTGTGGTGCGGGTGTTGGGATGCCGGTGCCGATGTGGGGGTGCCGGTGTTGGGGTGCGGGTGTTGGGGTGCCGATGTGGGGGTGCGGGTGTTGGGGTGCCGATGTGGGGGTGCCGGTGTTGTGGTGCGGGTGTTGGGGTGCCGGTGTTGGGGTGCGGGTGTTGGGGTGCCGATGTTGGGGTGCGGGTGTTAGGGTGCGGGTGTTCGGGTGCCGATGTTGGGGTGCGGGTGTTGTGGTGCGGGTGTTGGGGTGCCGGTGCCGATGTTGGGGTGCCGGTGTTGGGGTGCGGGTGTTGGGGTGCCGATGTGGGGGTGCGGGTGTTGGGGTGCCGGTGTTGTGGTGCGGGTGTTGGGGTGCCGGTGCCGATGTGGGGGTGCCGGTGTTGGGGTGCCGATGTGGGGGTGCCGGTGTTGGGGTGCGGGTGTTGGGGTGCCGATGTTGGGGTGCCGGTGTTGGGGTGCGGGTGTTGGGGTGCGGGTGTTGGGGTGCCGGTGCCGATGTTGGGGTGCAGCAGGCGCTGGAGCTGCAGCTCGAGGGGCAGCGCGAGGCGCAGCAGCGGCAGCTCGCGCGGCTGCGGGACGAGGTCACCGAGAGACAGAAAATGATCGAGGAGCTGCGGGAGTGAGAGCCCCTCCCCCCCCCGTCCCTGTCCCCATCCCCGTCCCTGTCCCTGTCCCTGTCCCCATCCCCGTCCCTGTCCCCGTCCCTGTCCCCATCCCCGTCCCCATCCCTGTCCCCAGCCCTGGCCCTGTCCCTGTCCCCGTCCCCGTCCCCGTCCCTGTCCCCCCCGCCGGGGACAGTCCCCGTGTCTGTCTGTCCCCCCCGCTGGGGACGGTCCCTGTGTCTGTCTGTCCCCCCCGCCGGGGACAGTCCCCGTGTCTGTCTGTCCCTGACGCTCCGTCTGTCCCAGCCTGAACCAGAAGCTGCAGCTGGAGCTGGAGAAGCTCCGGGCGGAGCACGAGGCGCTGCGGGGGGAGGAGCGGGCCAAGGCGGCCCGGCTGCAGGAGCTGACGTGAGACCCCCCCCGGGACCCCCCCACCCACTGACACCCCCCGGGACCCCCCCGGGACCCCCCTCACCCACTGACACCCCCCCAGACCCTCCTGTCACCTCTGGACTCCCCAACATCACTGGGACCCCCCCATCACCCCGAGATGTCCCCCCCCGGAACCCCCCATCATCTCCATGGAGACCCCCCCCCCAGGATCCTGCCCCACCTTGGGGTCCCTCTCAACCCCCGGCCCCCCCTAAAAAAAACAACCCCAGCTCCCCAAATGCCCCCGATGCTTGGGGTGACCCCCTCCATCCTTGGGATGACCCCCCCCAATTTTGGGGTGACCCCCCCTCCATCTTTGGGGTGACTCCCCCCAACTTTGGGGTGACCCCCCCTCCATCCATGGGGTGACCCCCCCCTCCATCCTGTGATGACCCCCATTACTTTGGGGTGACCCCCCCATCCTTGGGATGAACCCCCCATCCATGGGGTGACCTCCTTGACTTTGAGGTGACCCCCCCCCATAATTTTGGGGTGCCCCCCCGTGCCCCCCCAGGTTTCTCTACGAGCGCCACGAGCAGTCCAAGCAGGACCTCAAGGGGCTGGAGGAGACCGTGGTAGGTTGGGGGGGGAAGGGGGGGTCTGGGGGGGTCCTGGAGTGTGGGGGGGGGGATTTAGGGGGGTCTGGGGGTCACCCTGCACCCCCTCCCCCTGCCCCCCCCCAGGCCCGTGAACTCCAGACCCTCCACAACCTGCGGAAGCTGTTCGTTCAAGACGTCACGACTCGAGTCAAGAAAGTGAGGGGGGCAACGGGGGGCAACGGGGGACAATGGGGGACAATGGGAGGGGAAATGGGGGGCGAATGGGGGGGCAGTGGGGGGGCAATGGGAGGGAATGGGGGGAAATGGGGGGGGGAATGGGGGGGAAATGGGGGGGATGGGGAGAATGGGGGGGAAATTGGGGGATCAGTGGGGGGGCAATGGGGGGAGAATGGGGGGGAATGGGGGGGGCAGTGGGGGGGCAATGGGAGGGAATGGGGGGGAATGGGGAGGCAAATGGGGGGAATGGGGGGGCGAAAGTGGGGTGAGGGGAGAGAGCAGGGTCAGAAACGGGGGGGAAGGGAGGGGGTTTTGGGGGGGGTCCCAATTCAGATGGGGGGGCAGTCCCAGTTCAGACTGGGGGGGGTCCCAGCCCAGGTGGGGGGCCCCAGCCTGGGCATCGTTGTGGGGGGGGCGGGGGGGTCTCCACAGGGTTAAGGGGTCCCAGCTCAGGGACAGGGGGGTCACTTCGGGTTGGGGGGTGTCATCCTTGGGGGGGGGCATTTCGGGCGTCAGGGAGTGCCACCCCGGGGTGGGGGATCCCTCCCTCCCCCGGGGGGTGTGGGTGCCGTTCGGGGCTGGGGGTGCCGTGCGGGGCTGGGGGTGCCGTGCGGGGCTGCGGGTGCCGTTCGGGGCTGGGGGTGCCGTTCGGGGCTGTGGGTGCCGTGCGGGGCTGCGGGTGCCGTGCGGGGCTGTGGGTGCCGTTCGGGGCTGGGGGTGCCGTGCGGGGCTGCGGGTGCCAG